>WURT03079584.1:0-13116 GCA_009936505.3 Holothuria glaberrima | reverse complement strand
CAGACTATCTCTTCGGGGGGGGGGGGGATGATGTCTTGACGTGACATTTCAATCTGAGCTCATGAAACTGAAACGAACCCTTCCGTTAGGCGACATTCCTTTCCTTACACCCATCCAAAAGTGAAAACATTTTTCTAAATGTTAAGATTGTCTACACACCTTATCAGTTCAAGGCTTTGCCGAGAATGACAATATTTTGCATGTTAGCCACCTTAAAGGCAGATGCTCCTCACCCCGAGCATGACTTTTACTTGGGGTAAGCAAAAGTCTCAATTAGTGACTATTCTATGATTGGCATCAAAGTTACAAAATTAAAAAGATTCAGAGTAGCTCATATCACACAGCATGCAAGGAGAGTGTTCTGATTACTCATTAGAGCCTAGTGTGCTCACCACTATATTGCCTAAGCAATAAACTAGGTTTGAATCTGCACAAGGAGGGGCTAAAGACAGTTGTGGGAGAGACTAGGAGTAACTTAAGTTTGGAGAATTGGAACTGTTTGGAATGATAAGTATCTGTATTTAAATAAACAAAAAATATTCCATTTGAAACCACCCCATAATGACATCCCCTGAACGGAATTAGCATCAGACCCAGGTCCAAACAAAACTAGGTGCGCCACTGACTTTGTACCTCTAAAGTAGTTCTCCCGTTGCATAGACGCACTTAAAAGATAAATGTAGCACCACCAGTTTGCGTCTATTCTCTTTTTGGGGAGCAAGATATTCTCGGGCAGTGGTGCCACCAGGTCCAAATTATACTAGGTGCGCCACTGACTTTGTACCCCTTAAATAGTTCTCCCGTTGGGAGCAAGATATTCTCGGGCAGTGGCACCACCAGGTCCAAACTATACTAGGTGCGCCACTGACTTTGTACCCCTTAAATAGTTCTCCCGTTGGGAGCAAGATATTCTCGGGCAGTGGCGCCACCAGGATTTTGTAATGGGGGGAGGGGGCACCACAGATGATGTCCTAATGCCACCTCAGTTAAACTTCCAAGTCTGCGTAAATCGCACCTTTTTTACTCGCCCCCGCGTTTGTATACAGCAGTGGGGATCCTTCTTTTGTCACTACATAAACGTGCTGACCTGGGAAAGGGGTTTGAGGGTAGAGGTGAAAATTGTTTTGTTAATTTAAGGTTGCTCAGATGCAAAATGGTGCTATCTTTGGGACATTTTTGAATCTGATCATGTGGCTAAAAACTGTCCATAGTATAGAGAATTCTCATTTTTCAAGTTGGTTAGGTGAAAGAGGAGAGTATGTTGTTTAAGAGAAGAATACGTTGTTAACAAACCTCCTGAAGCCACTTTTTGGCTACTTTACTGCCTTCTATTCGGGAAAAGTTTTTACGCAAAAATACATGCGTGGAGTCCCCAAAAAACATTCTTGGACTATTAAGAAAATTTTCCTTTCTTCCATCGTGTATTACAAAAGGGCATCTAAAACAAAATGCTTATTACCTAAAATCGAAATGATAATATAGAGTATGGCGCTGAACATTTCACAACTATGGTATTTTTATTAATTTTGAACGAAAATCCACACGAACAGCTTCCAGCAATAGGGAATGGGAGGGAGTGAGAGTATAGGCGCCGGGAGGCACCGGCGTATCCAGGGGGCCCAGCAGGCCATGTCCCCCATTGAAAAAATGAGGAAAAATAAAAAAAGGGGAAAAGGAGAGAACAAAATGAAGGAAGAAAAGTAAAAGAGAGGCGAGCAAAGAGGAGAATTTTTTTAATGGTCCAAAAAGACGTTTAAGCAATAGATTTCTGTACGGGTAGGGTGAGGTGTGTTTTTGACCAAGTGATGGATCTATTGTAATCCTTTTCTATCACAAATGTTTCTCAAACTATCAGAAATTTCGCAAATCCGTTTCAAACTATCAAATTTTTCGCTCGCTTCGCGTGCGTCAAACCTACTAGGTCAAGTGAGAATAATACCAAGCATTATTTTCTTCTCGTAAAATCGAATTAAAACTGTCCTTAGACATCTTAGTTAATGAAAAGATTCGGCGCTTCCCGCGCATGAGTCACGGTTTGCGCTTCATCTCATTACCATTATTAAGGTAATTATACATGGAACTATTCCGATCAAAACACTTTCCGAAAAACAGAGATACATTTCCAAACATCTGTAGGGCCTCGCATCAATATCGGACCTTTCAATCTAATTTGTAGTATACTGTGGAAGGTTGAAAGTACGTATTTGATGCTATACATTTTCAAAAAAAAAAAAAATGCCGAGCGCTTCGTGCGCAGCCGTTATCGGTACAGATGGTGATTGTTAATACACTTATGATCAAAAAGCATTCCGAAATGCGATTTTTAGTCCTTCTTTCTTTCTGCTATACCTATCAGACTGGAAGCCATTCGTCTGGAGTTTTCGTTCAAAATTAGTAAAAATCCGATAGATGTAAAGTGCTAGGCGTCATACTCTATACTATCATTTGGATGTCAGGTAAGAAGCCTTATGTCTTTGCACAACTTTGTTATAATTGGTATCTGCCAACCTTACATACCCTTTTATAGTGCACTATGAAAGAAAGGAAAATCTTCGTAAAAGTCCAAGAATGTTTCTGTTGACTCCACGCACGTATTTTTGCGAAAAAAGTTGTTCAAATATTAGACAGTAAAGAAGCCAAAAAAGTTAAAGAAGCTAAACAAAGGGGGGGGGGGTGTCTTCAGGAGGTTTGTTGGCAACGTAATTTTTTTCTAAGACAACTTACTCTCTTTTTTCTCACCTAACCAGAAATTAGAATTCACTATTATAAATTATCGACATTTCCCAGCCATATTTGAGCAGCTCAAAAATTATCCCAAACATGGCACCATTTGCATCTAGGCAACCTTAAATTAATAAAAATTTCGCAAAGGGCAGGGGGAAACCCCCTCCCCTTAGACCCCTCCCCCAGGACGGCCCTTTACGTCGTGACAAAGGAAGGATCCCTACTGTTGCTGAATTCGCCCAATTATGAACATTTTTCAGCCATATATGAGCCAGTGGCGGCGGACCCGGGAGGCTTGGGGTCCCAGCCCCTAACGCAAAAGTGAGGGGGATATGTTCAGCCCCCCCCCCTAATATTTGCCAAGTGCACACATGAGATCCATATTTCAACGCTGGCTACATGCAGCTTAGAACACTCGGCCATCTGAGGAGTTTGTAAAACCAAAAATTTTCTTGTCCGCTCCGCGCCAATCGATGGTGGTGCTCCGCTTAGAAAAAAATATACAAACATTTCTCGTAGATTGCTTTTTTTTCATTAATTGAAAAATTGCAGACATGAGATCCATACTTCAAGGCTGGGGTACATGCAGCTTATAACACTCGGGAAGTGCCGTTTCCGGCCATCTGGAGGGTTTGTAAAGCCAAAAATTTTCTGATGGTGGCGCTCCGCTTAGATAGTGTACGGGCATATTTTGGCCTAGGCGCGTAGCCAAGGGGCGAAGGGGGGCAGCCCCCCCCTTTCGCAAAATTTTGGTATTTTTTTACAATATTAATAGTGTTTCACCTATTTATATGCGGTAAATAGGGCTGAGAAGTGCCATTTCCAGCGATCTGGGAGGCATTTGGGACCAAAATTTTCTCGCGCTCCGCGCTAACACATGGGAGCACTGACAGCATGCTTGCCAACTCTACCGATACCGTAAGAGGACAAATTGTAGGCCTACCAAATCAGGTACACATGGTATCAAGAGGTAGGACTATGTACAAAACCAACACCTTGCACTTGTTTGAAGTTGTTATGTGATTCTACATACTTGTAGAATGATAACTAATTTGCCAGCAATATGTGCGTATTCATAGGCCTATGGTTATTCCTACAAAAATAGTTCATAAAATACATAAAAATATGTCCCCTTATGTATACAAAATACCGTATAAATTATGCACCAAATCAAATATTTTCACATTAAAAAACCAAAAAATTTCACACCCTCCCCCTAGCGCAAGCGTGCTCTGTCGCTTCTCTCCCTGGCAAAAACTTCCACTTCGCCCACCTCCCCCATGAATACAGTCCTGGATACACCCCTGCTGGGAGGTGATTTAAACCTCCCTGATAGGTAAAGCAAAAAGGGGGGAAGGACTAACAAGCGCTTTTCAGAATACGTTTTCGTCGTAAGTGTATTAACAATCACCATCCTCACCGATAATTGCTATAATTGCTGCGCGCGAAGCGCTTGGTAAAACTTTTTGAAAAATGTTTAACGCAAATACGTAATTTCAACTTTCCACATCATGCTAAAATTAGATTAAAAGATCCCATATTGATGCGAGGGCCCCTACAGATGTTGAAGATGAACCTCTGTTTTTCGGAAAATTGTCGTGATCAGAATCGCTTCATTTTATTATAACCTTAATAATGGTCACGAGATGGAGCTCAAGCCGTGACGAATGCGCACAGAAAGTTTTTCATTGAACAAAATATCCTCGACAGATTCTGCATTAAGGTTCTGCATCGAGACACTTTCAATTCCATAACAAAACTATGCCAATAAAAGCCGTTTTTTTTATCTGAATTGGAGGTCCGCACAATTACAAGCCTTCACAACACTGTTTTGAATTTCAGAAGCAGAAATTTGAGAAAGATAATTATGATAGTCTACAAGTTGTAAGGTTACATCCCTCAAATTACAATCAACAACAGAGTAGGCGTATACAAGGGCTCTGTGCAGGAAGATGTTACTTTGACAAAGTAACACCTCCCTGCTCTGTGTTGATCCTGCAAAATAGAAGGTAACTGCGTACAAAAGAGTGCACAATAACTTGAGGCTGAGGTCTCACTGAAGCTGAAACTAAGAATTCCTGAAATGTTGTGTTATAAAAAAGAATCCAGTCAAAACTCTTTCTCTGGAGTATTTGAGAGGTTTTTACCAACCATGAATCTAATGAAACGAGTAATAATTCTCCAGAGTTCATTGGGAGTCCAAAGGGGATAGCCTATTAAAGCAAATTACATAACAAAAAATGTAAAAATAGGCTATTAAAAAAAAATCCTGAGAAATTCAAAGGGGCGGGGTTTAAACCCCCAACCCCCTCCCCCTTGGTTCCGCCACAGAAATGACAAAGTTAAAATAAATACAAATACTCCCAAGTTTAAGTTCGACACATAGTTGATCGAAATATTGAATGGCATAATAGAATTTAGATTAACCATAACACGAAGGATTTTTGGCGCTGGTCCTTAATAATAAAAACCTATTCTAACAGAAAAATCCAATGTGGAGCACCTGTATCCAATAAAAAAACGACTTACATTGCTTTTTGTTAACCTGTAACAAACGCACAAATAAACTGCCAATTGCCTTCGGCCTAAGAAAATGCCTCCTGGTCGCGGATCTTTTTCTCGTTACTGTCTCCTGATTCTTTCAGACTAACCATAGGCGTAGGAAGCGGGGGCTGGGGGATCGTGACACCCCCTTAGACCCCACCCCAAGACCAGCAATCATACAACATATGTCACGGCCCCCGTGGGATAATTTCTGGCTATGACACTGATTATTATCATTATTATTGTTGTAAGGACTTTCCCAAGATTTACAGCAAAAATGGAAAACACGTCAAAAGTGATTGAATGGAATTGACATGCGATCATTGCGATGTAATAACCGATGCATGTCTATAGGATTCCATGTACATTAACATGTTGAATGCGCGCGGAGCGCACGAAAAGTTTTGGTTACATTTTTCGGGCAAGTGGTTACAGCCCCACCCCCAAATCAAATTGGCTTCTACGTCCATGAGACTAATAGTAACATTTAAAACCCATTCCCTACCTCACATAGCCGTTCTTTTGAGATTCAAACTTCCGGTAACCATAACTTTCCTGGTCTGGAAAGAGAACACATGGCGCTGCTTTTGTTTGAAAACATAAAGTAAATCTGCCAAATTTGAAAGAGCAATCAGACAGTTTTGCGGCCAAATGTACCACCATTTTCCACTTTGGCATAATCAAATACTTAAAATTTTCCAAAGGGGAGGGGGCGTCTTTTGACCCCTCCCAATGACACAGGCCACTCACACGTGATCGAACCCCCTTCGCAAAATCCTGCGTACGGGTCTTTAGTTCATAGTAATTACCTTAATAATGGTCAAGAGATGGAGTGCAAAGCGCGCCAAAATTTTTCTTTACATAAGATTTCCATGACAAAACCTGCATTCTGCTCTACATCGAGACACTTTCAATTGCCCATCAAACCTACAAGCCACTCAAAAAAGCCAGTATTTTACCTGGGAATTCGTAAATAGTTTTCAACTTTTGCTGCTGTGCTTCTCCGAGAGTTGGTATCGGAAGATAATGATAATAAGATCAACACTGAGGCAAGGTCTGAAGCCCGCGGAGCGTGCAAAAATTTTGATAGTTTGCGAAGGATTTTCGAAAATGTTGATAGCTTAAGAAACATTTGTGATAGAGAATGATTACAATAGATCCATCAATCTGTCTAAAATACACCGCACCCTACACCACTTACACTCCCAAATATAGGCAAATATTAGTATCGTTGACCATACTTGGGGTGGGACTTAAGGGGGTCCGTCCTTTAAACAGATTCTTGGGTGAACATTTTCAGCCCCCTTCCTCCCGCTATAATCGTCGCCCTTGTAAGAAGGTGCAATGTTGGGAGATTGGGACTCTTCTGGTTTATTTTATAGACATTAACATTCAGGTCTTGAACAGCAGTCATATGCAGTGGCGTCGTTAAGGGTGGGGCAGGGTGGCACGTTCCCCCAACGATTGGCTGTACCCCCGTGTGCCCCAATGAGATTTTGGGTATGAAAAAAATTGTGCACAAACAAGATGTTATGTTCGGAAGTTATAAAAAATCGCGATTTTCATTGCCTTTTTCAACTCGTATCCAGTAAATATGAGGATAAATAAATAGCTTTACTCTCATAAGCTAACGTCTGTTTATTTTAGATACAAGTGCCTTCAAATTTGCATGGCGAAACTTTGCCCTCCTGTATCCTAGCCGAGGTGCCACCAAGCACCACATCAGGGATCATAAAGTTTTTTTTTCATCGTTTATTCATTGCAATCAGTCTTTGTTAAGTGATTCATACATTTCTGATCAGTTTTAATTAACTTTTTACAACTTTTATCATCAAATGCATTACAGGCATGAAGACGTTGCAATACAAGATAATATAACATATGTCTCAGTTATATATAAATTGCAATACAATACCTTAACTATCCGTATGATGACACATTAACGTTAGGATTTAATTAAGTCTTTGATAAAGTTATTGTAATAGTTTGTGTTGTTTCTTCTATCAATATGATATCCGACCAATAAAGTTAACTTAAATTTATACACGAATTCATGAAAATCGGGCACTGAGTTATTTTGTCTACATGTATAAATCATAGGGATGTAGGGATCATAAAGTGGTGATACCTCCGAAAGAGATTAAAGGACTTGCATAAAATTTGCATAGATGCTCAAAACCAGAATTTTCTGACAACTTTGATGGTCTCAGCAGGTGCTACCCACCCTTTTCCATTTATTGCTAAAGAAAATGCAAAAATATATATTGGTCATAATTATAATTTTGAGGCACCCAAAGTCCACTGAACTGCGTTCAAGCGGGCTTCTTTTCCACATTTTTCCCACTAGCCCCGGATCTGTAGCCTTCATATGTACCTTGGTTGCTCCGATTGAAGGCTTCACCTCCGTGGCATACCTGGAAGTTGTCTCAACATTAATTCCTATTACGCAGTATGAGTGGATTTATTTTTAAGCTCAGTGCAAACGTTAGCATGAGCCGCTGTCCTCATTCATACCCCTGGCATTTTGGAGATTGTCAAATGTTTTATTCTAATGGTCACATTTTTATAAATACCCCAGAGCCTCTGCATGGGCTGTTCCCTGGAACCCCAACAAAGTGTTGTCCTTGGACCCCATTAGGGGCCCTACAGTGGGCCTCCTAGGTTTAACGACGGCTGGGAGCGCTGCGCGTCACTAAGATGCCTTCAGTGTCGCCCAGTCCTTCATTTTATGTGCTCCTCCGGCGGACAGCTTTTCCACCAGTGCCTTCCCCACTTCGAAATGTCTGGCGACGCCACTGGTCATATGACTACGCTAAACAGCCACAAATGTCTTTAAAATTGGGTGTCAGACAAAATTAAGACTTTAGATCAAATTTACATCTAACTGCTTGTAAAACTTTGAAGGTAAGTTTAGATGTGAAAACCTTTAGAGTGTTCTTGGGTGAAAAACGCACCTTACTTTGACACAGCCCTGAGATCAGACATCGAACCTGCCGACTGCCTACGCATACCTTTTTTCAAAATGTCAATTCCTTCTATCCACTCGACCGCAGCACCTTGATTAACATACTGAAAGATAATTGGTGCAATTCCATGGAAACTGAACCAGCTCCAAACTCCTACTTTTCAACATGTCTAATAGACTTACAGAAGTACAAAGGTAAATCAAAATGATTTATGAAGTGGATGGGGTGAATAAACCAAGACCACTTCAAATAGCTTGAAATGATAGGAACATTCTTCACAAAGTTGACCTAAAATCTGAACATAAACAACTCCGAGGGACTGTTGGTACACGTGTATGAAAATTGCGGTGGGACTGTCCCCAAATTTTTGGCAAACCAAAATTCTGTAGAATCTGTACAAAAATAAGGTAAAAATTCTTCTGAAAAGGTTCAGAAATTTGAGCAAAAATTTGTACCGGCTCGCTTTAGTGGCTGCATCAGGGTTGTGAAAGTTAGGGGAGGTACGGACGGAAAAAGAATGTGTTTGGAAGAATATTTTTTTGTGCGTAGCGCGAAATCGAGTGCGAAGCTCAAGTTTTAACCGGTGGGGTCCAGGGCGCAGCCCCGGAAGCTCTTATGTTTTAGCATATCTCTGGGTATAGCTCAGGAGCTGTATGTGGGGCCAACTAAAGGGAAAATGTTCTGACTGAGGGGCGTTCCCCCTGCCCCTGCTCCCGGCCCACCCACTTGGTGCCGCCACTGACCCTCTCAAACCCAAATGGTTCTATACACCTATAATCAGATGATTGTTGGAAAGTGTTTACTATGTAATCTTCTCCCATCAATAAATGTCTTGAGAGATATCTCTCTTTTTACTACTTTTATAGTAAACGGTAATGAGTACAGAAGGAAATAATAATGAGAATAAAAATTTTGAAGTTCTCTGGTTCTTATTAACACCAACTTGCAGACAAGAGTTGGGTGTGTTTTGGAATGTCTTGAAAGAAGCTAAAATAATGATGATGGATGTCAATATCTTAATATCTTTCAGTGAAGATATTGAGATATTGAGATCATGTAGTGTAATATTTCAATATTTTTCGCTAAAATATTGAGATGAAAGGATCTCGGATGTCAATATCTTAATATCTTCAGTGAAGATATTAGGATATTGAGATCCTGTAATGTAATATTTCCATATTTTGCGCTAAAATATTGAGATGAAAAGATCTCGGATGTCAATATCTTAATATCTCTTAGTGAATATATTAAGATATTGAGGTCCTGTAATGTAATATTTCCATATTTTACGCTAATATATTGAGATGAAAAGATCTCGGATGTCAATATCTTAATATCTTTCAGTGAAGATATTAAGATATTGAGATCCTGTAATGTAATATTTCAATATTTTACGCTAAAATATTGAGGTGAAAAGATCTCGGATGTCAATATCTAGTCCTAAATATTTTACTGACAAAAAGTCGACAAAGTCACATAATATCTCAACATGACACCTTAAAAGCTCCGTAGAAATGAGCTTAAGTCTGCGTCTGTTTTAACACCCGATTCTCATGTTTAAAATATGTACTCTCCGGCTACTGCGAAAGCCCCTGGGCTTTACCTTGTCCTAACCTGGCATGCTAGGGCTGTGACATCTGCGGTGTGGCTATAGGTTAATGAGGTTCAAAAAGATCGATAGGGGTGCATGGAATTTAATTCACCTAACATGCATATATCATCTGTCTGTCTGTCTGTCTGTCCGTCCGTCCGTCCGTCTGTCTGTCTGTCTGTCTGTCTGTATGTTTGTTTGTCTGTCCATGTACGGATTCACTCTTTCAGTAAGCTGTTTAAATTGCTTTTGGGACAATCTTCGTCAATTAGTTCCAGCATATTAAGATTGTGGAAGTACCTTTTGACCTTCACGCCTTATAACTATGACCGAACCTAACATTTGCGAATCATCCTTTTCAAAGAGTGGTGCTCTCGTATGCGGCTTCTTTTTATGAACATTGTCTCAAGCAGCGTTGATATGTGTGCTTTTTCTCGCCACGGTGGATTAAAGTCTCAAAGTCTAAAGGTAAAACTTCACTAGGATCGATTTAGAAATTTGTACTAGCTGCATAGTGTGGAAGCATAGGGGTCTCAAGAAATAGCATGTCTTTCACCGTGACGTCCACGTCGCAGAGAGTCGCATCACATGTAGAAGCTGTTTTATGTATTTCACTTACCCCTCGAAGTCATCTAGCAAAACACGCAGAAATTACTTTCCAAGCTGATCAATCAGAACAGGGAAAAACCACCTATATTTATCCATGTACATAATGTTACTGGTGGAGACGTATGGCTTTCATGAACCATTGAAAAAAAAATACCTACTCCGGTTGGTCAAAAAGTAAGCAACCTTCACCCAGTATGGACACTTTTTGTCCAAAATGTGTCACTAGTTTCTTTACCCAGCATTTTGTCAGGTGGCCTTACAGTCTTTAGAGTGTATTGATTTAAAAACAATGAGAAACCTGAGTGCAAACTAGCTTCATTTCGATCAAAGCAATGTATACTGTCTCATTATATTTTCTTTAAAGATATGAAGCATTTAGTAAAAAAAAAATTCAATTGCTTATAGTTACTAACTTAAACTTTACATCGAGGTTTAGTTAGGCTTATACGCCCCCTTTTGGCATATTGAAGAATCGGCAAGTTAGCATGGTGACGAATTGGTTTATTTGGTCATTTTGGCATAGTTACAAATGCAATTGTCCCCCGAATCTGTTTATCTTAGCATCAAAAATTGGAATTACATTGTAATACATTTTACTTTCTACAACAGTGGTTCTCAAACTTTTTCAGACTACCGCACCCATCCACCATCTTGAACTATCCTAATGCCCCTTCTCTAGCCCCTCCCATCGTCCTACCATTCATAGTCGGACGCTCAACAATATTTTTACTTCAGTTAACCTTTTCTTTTTTCAAGAAGAATGAAAAAACCTGAAGTAAGCAGGCATACTGTGAAACTGGTATAGAAAGCCCAAATGTATATCATTCAGTGTGGAGGGTGAGCTTGGTGTTACGTTGCGAGATTACGGATGTCTGGTTCCATCTAAACGAGGAAGAGACGCACATCGGCTCTTCCAGTAATGTCAAGGCGATTTCAATACTCCGTCAGCAGCACCATGACAGCGCTGAATCCTCTTTCAACAAGGTATGTTCAGGAAACGCCGCAAGTAAAACGTACCATTCCATGGGTAAAATTTGTCTGAAATTATCTACGTAAGCATCGAAAGACGTATATTATATACAAACTGCGTTGCCTTGGCAGTCACTGGCCAGCTCAGTGAGTACCATACAGCAGGATGCTGGAACTACATTCTGCTCTATGGTGAATACCTCCATTAAAGGTTACAATAGTGGCGCTATGCGCTTATAAGTTACAAGATATGTCTCTTCTACAATAGAATCCAAACGCCGAAGAAATTGGACCTAGGGCAGGGGTAGGGAACCTCTTTCTTCTGAAGGGCCGGTTTGACAGAAGCAATTTACACGCGGGCCGCATTGGCCTGCAGACGGCCAGGGCACAGAAGGCTTTTCCCATAGGACGCAGGTCAAGAGGCCTCAAATGTGTCCTGGTGGGGTCTAGAGGGAAAAGTCCAGGTAAGAAACTGGGGCAAGCTGCGAACAAACTGCGTATGAAAACATTTTTTCACTTTATTTTTCAAAATTATCCACTTTTCAAATTCCAATTTACTCTTCGAGGGGACAGGAGTTCTGATCCCCGGAATCCACCGGAACAAACACAGTGTCACTGAGTTTCGTACTGTAACAGGTATAGACCTACCTGTTCATGTGATAGTGCTCTCCTGGTCAATGCCATGTAGCCTATGTCCTACGCAAAACTTCCGTTGCCCGCATGCAGTAGCGGATTACGCGCCTAGTTGATGTCTAGCGAAATGGCCATGGGCATGTTACATTGCGCATGCTAGAGTTTTGTTAATATGTTCTGGTATTGTAATTCTGCTGATTTTTTACATATCCAAAAATGACATAAGCAGGATAAACAGTCCGGGAGAAACCCTCGGAGGAGGGTGCACAAAAAACCCCCCTTCGAGGGTTTTTTGTGAACAAGGGGGCCGCCATTATCCACAATGCATTTCACCGGCGCCTTACATAAACTGTGTGCGGCGCACTCAGAATCAAAAAAAGGGAAAATTTATGTTGGCAGGCAAATTTTAAACGTTTTCACAGAGGGGGATTTTTTGCCCACCGTGGAAAATTTACAAAAAAGACGAGAAACAAAAGGAGTCTGTAGGTTTCAGATCCATACCAGACGTTTACATATACCGCAACAGTGTGCAATATTAGCTAGCTTCAGTGCATCCCTAGACAACGCCCTACGCTCTAAAACCCCGCGAAGTTTGTATTGCAAGATGTACATACTGTATGCACTATACACGCAACGTGCAGGAACTTGGCGTATGTATGCAAGCACTGCATAGACTACTACGTTAGCTAGGCCTAGCATATGTGAACGCCATGCATGAGAAACTTTTTTGTGTTCAGATAATGTGTTCTCACTCTTCTCATCGATCATTATGGCCATAGACTGCAGCAGATTTGCCTCGCTGATGAGCAGTCTTAATAGGTATAGGTACACTATATATGCTTTGTATACTACGTTACTACTCTCACTATACGTTCTGTGGTCTGGGTTGGCCGTGGATCATGGGGGGACGGGGGGACGCGTCCCCCTCACTTTTTTGGAAGGGGAGACATCGCCAAAAAGTCCCCCCACTTCTTCAAAAATGATGAAAACTAAAACTGTGATCACGAACTGACACTACATATTAAAAACTAAATTTCGCCCAAATATGGCACCATTTGCCATTTAGACACCTTCCAATTT
>WURT03079573.1:0-13116 GCA_009936505.3 Holothuria glaberrima | reverse complement strand
GCTTCAAGTTCACTTTCTGTTGAAAATGTGACAACTTGATCTGCTGATATCTTGAGAACCACACGTCGGATTTCAATCCCACCAGATTGCTTAGAATAAGTACCCCTCTAATATTTCAAAACTTGGTTCGAGCTTAGACCCTTCTTTTAGCAATAGCCGCAGCTTCATACATTAATGTTCTTAAGCCTTCATCATCTAATTGAGTGCGTGAATTGTCCATTATAGATGTTAAGATATCTCGTACCGTACGAATTTGTCTTTCCCTTACGCTTTCCATGTAGCTTGCATCCGGGACATTAAACTTAATATCAAACAAATCACATTCTTCCTGTAAAATAAAATGTCTGACCTTAGTTTTATCCATTTCAAGCAAATCTTCTTTAAGCACATTTTTTGCCCCAACAAAATTTATACCTTGATCCGAACGACGTTGTTTTACAGGTCCTCTAATGGCTAGAAAGCGCCTTAAAGCATTCAGAAAAGAATCTATGTTAAGGGGAATTGATACTTCGATATGAATAGAACTTGACGTAATGGATGGGTATGGGTAATGGATGTAAAGGGACGGATGTCCCCCTTTCCTTTGAAAATTTTTGAAAAATAAGGTGTCTTTACATGCAATCTTGTGCCTCATATGCTACCTTTTGAGGTAAAATTTGTGTTAAAAAATTTACGTATTTTGCATATTGATGCTTGCAGTTGCATGATACTTCCCTTAGCCACTTAATGGAAGAAAGGTAGGATTTAGAAAATTTCATGCTGCCTGTAATGCTTCTTGGTTAGAATAAGGACTAGGTGTAGTTGTATCACGTATTCGACTTTGACTTCGCATCCGTGTAGCCACCAAAAAGGAGATCAGTTGGACTGATTTTTTTCAATGCGTGTGTCCATGCAGACTACCACACAGTACATTGAGTACGGACTAACAGGGGGTGAGGAAAAATTTTACGACCTCATAGCCAGCTACAAGGTGGAACTATCAATGTGCGGGGTATTCTATAATTACTCCCATCGCTCAAGAAAAACGTGGTGACCAATTCTGCAAAAAGCTGACTTAGCCTATAGGCTAATGCACTTGTCAATTGAAAAACGCACCTACTACCACCAGGCATGGTCAGTCAAATGTGGGTTTGCCAATTAGCCAATGACAATGTGACTCACACGTCAGTCACTGTGCAAATATTGACAGTTACCAGAGTGCCAAAAAGTGAGTCGTGTTACCTCAGATCTCAGTCACTTTACTAAAAATAGGGTGAGTCATTGTGGGTCATTTGTGGCGAATTGTGCCAACCTTTAGAATTGCTCCACATGTACACTCACAATTTATATCAGTCAGTTTGGTAACTCACATGTCCGTCAAAATCACAAATTGTTCATCAGTTTGGTGACTGTATAGTTGCCACTCTCAGACTTGACTGAGGGGTACGTCAATGTACATGTTTCGTCAATGAAATGACTAACCATGTCCGGGGGTAGTGGGGTGCAATCAATCAATTGATAAGTGCATAACTATCGATAACCGGCTATTTACAAGACCTAGGCCTACTGTAGTGTAGACTAGGCCTACTACAGGCCACAGTCTCCGTTGCAAGACTGAAGAGGTCTTTTGTATTTACTTGACAAACCTAGATTTAAAACATTACGTCGTCAAAGATTTTTACTCAACGAGCAGTTGACCATTGAAACGCAGTGCCAGAGCTTGTTGTAACTTCACCACCCTTGGAGTTGAGTTTAAAAGGTGATTTGATAGCTTTGGACACATAAACCGGGTTTATTTAGCATAGGCCTAGACTGATAGTTAATCGACTTAACTGTTGAATCAAAGAACTGCATTGGATGATATTTTTGGAGCGATGAAATAGTCTTTGGCCAACAACATCAAAACTGATGTGATGTGATGATGTGCTGTAGTTAACTTACACAGCCCCTTCAAGTTAGCCCAGAAACTGTTAAGCCTTGCTTTAAAGGGACTTATTGAGTTGGTTTACAAAATTTGTGATATTTTTCACACCTGTTGAGATTTTCTCACATCTTGATTGTAAATGGTCAAACTCAGAGATTCTACACCTCTGATACCCCACTGAAATGGCAATGATAGGGTAATATACAAATTTGTGACCAGACACTTTTTACCATAAGGTATAATCATATGCAACCCCTGTCCCCAATAACTACAATTCCTCACATTTTCTGTAACTATGGGAAGTGATACATGAGTAATGAGTCAAATTATAGAAACATTGTCGTGCAATGATTTCCTTCAAACTCATCACAAAATAATCAGTATCAAATCAATGAGCCTCTTTAAAACAAGCCAAAGTTGGTGTCTGTACATTATTAGAAGCCAAAGTATTCTAACCGTCTATTATTTGATGAGTAAGAACTCTGACGTTAATTTTGATTGGCCCTTGGTATGGCTAATTTTAAAGACTGGCGGCAAGTTATAGAATCAGACAGGATAGGCAAGTTCTGGATAGTTTTTTGAAGACCCTTTAAATATTTGTAAACATTGACCCTAAATCATGTCACCACCTAATCGTCTATGGCTAAACTGTGAGGTTTCAGTTTCGAGTCTCTCCTCATAACATACGGTGGGTCCTCATTCTTGGGATGAGCTCTGTTGCTCCTTTCTGTACTACTTCAAGCTCATCTATATCCATTAAACATAAAGGTTTCCAAGCTGGGAATCCAACTCAATAACTGGTGTAAGAATTCAAAAAGCAACAACATTGACTCCTGGTCCAAATAGCGGAACAAACTTGTAATAATTCCAATGATAGTGTTCGCCATGCCTACATTGACAATTGAAAATGTATGATAGCTAAATGACAATGTTTAATCAACAAGTACACCAAGATCTTTCTGATTACCAGACACTGCTAATCTATCCTTAGAATCCTCATAATCAGACATACCGTTCTGTACAACATGAAAACTCTGGTAAAGATTAATCAATCCTTGGCACTTCGCATTTGCCTGGGCCCTGGGCGGAAACGTAAATGCCATGTATCTGACAATGAGTGCAACCTGTCAATATTATTTTGAAGAACCTGACAGTCCTCTTTACAGTACACTAGGCTGTAAATTTTAGAAGGCCTTATACTGTATCTCCGGTAAAGATTTTTACACCGCACTCAGAAACAACATCAGGAAGGTGGTAGAAATGATATTGGTCCAAGGACACTACCCTGTGGTATATCACTAGTAACCGGAGCCCAATCTGAGTATGAGCCGTCATTCCGTTAACAATAACTCTTTGCTGACGGTCAGCTAAAAATTAGTAGGCTTAATCCAAATAAGAGAGAACACTGCCTTGTATACCGTAGCTTGCAAGTTTCCATAATAAGCAACCACAAGGTAGGCCTATCTTATCAAAGGCGTTCATGAAGTCCTTATTAATAACAACATTTCCTCCATGGTCCAAAATGCTTGTCCAATCCTCAAACACCTCTATAAGTTGTGAGACACAAGATTTGTTAGAAAAAAAGCCATACTGGTGCGGATTGAAGAGGAATGAACACATGTGGTCCATAATAAGATCCCTGATCACTCCCTCTCAATCTTTACATAAAACTGAAGTTGGGCTGACAGGCCTACAGGTTGAAGGAGAGCATTTACTTCCTCCTTAAAAATAGGAGTAATTAGACCCAACTTCCAATCAGATGGGAGTTCGCCGTTACTCTCAAGTTGAAGGTAATGCACAGTTCAGGGGAGATTTCATTCATAAGTTCGTAGAGGGTACGAGGGTGAATTCAACTAGACCCCGAGCTTTAGAAACATTGAACTTGAAAAGAAGTTTTAAAATATCCTCCTTATTAAAGTGTAGACTTTTAATGATGCTCCCACATTTCTCATCTATCATTGGTATTTGTTCACCAATTGGACTCAGTAAAAACACTACTGAAAAAGCAGTTTAAAAGATTGATCAGCTTCGCTTTTGCTGTTAGTGGGCTTGTTGTGTGTGATAGGATCCTCCAGTTCATGAACAGATTGCCTAACAGTCGATTTCTCCCTTGTACAGTATATCCCACCCCCCCCCCCAAAGGTTTGGATTAGATTTGGCCTCAGTAGCAATTTTCTTTTCAAAGTTCCCCATTGCCTTCCTGGTTTCCTATCTCCCTTCTAAGCGTTATATATAGACCTTATAGTCGTCCTGAGATTGTGAGGAAAGGAAATTCCTCCAAGCCCTCTGTTCCTCCTTGACTTAAGTTATAGCTTAGCTTGTCATCCAGAAAGTTTGTTGTGTGACCTTCGCTGTGTAGGCTTGCTCATTGGTACACAAGCCTCCACTGCTGTTAGAATCCCTGGCCTTAAAGGTAGTCCAAGCTCCAACTGATTTATGGGCTAATTCAACATCCCATGGTATACTCAATAATGCTCTGAACTGATCGTAATCACATTTACCTAAACAGGTCTGGGCTTATTATCAGAAGTAGTCACACAGTTGAAGCTTCAGGGCCAGAACCAAAATTACCGCATTGTGTTGGGAAGGAATTTGATAGCCTTTCCTATTTGTGCCTGTGTACATGTGGCTTCTGTGAATAATTCATTGGATTCAAACAAACAGATTAGTTACAGACTATTACATGGCACAATGAAAAGCAAAATAAATCTCAAGGTATCGCCATAGTAACACAAATTTATGGAGTCGTGGCGGCACAGAATGATGACTTTCACACAATCAGGAACATGTGACCATTATTTAATTATTATCAAAACTAGAAAGAAGAAAGGTAAAATTTCAAGATTTGAATGATGTCTGATTATTCTTCTTTTATTATGAAAACAATCACAGACATCACATCCTCTTTGTAAGAGCTATGCAAATTATTCAAAAGTGTATCACTGTGAAGGGACTAAATGTGTTGGGACGGAACGTGGTGGAGTCTCTTCATAATGTACTATTTCCAAAGAGATCCCTCTTAGCCTTTTCATGAAACTCCCTCTAAACTTTACATTATAGACAAAACCAACTGATGGAAACTTTAAGTTCCATAGCTCCACCTGTTCGAACGTTATGGCCCTTTTAAAAAGTGTTGCACAATATGGTGCTTTTTCTGGAGAAAGCTGCCATTGCCATTTCGTGTGATTTTGCAGGCCCATTAAAATTCACAGGAACAAGGAAAAAAGCTGAAAATTTCCATGTGGAGTAATTTGAGTATTCTATCTAACTATCTATCGATCGATCGATCGATCGATCCATCCATCCATCCATCTATCCATCCATCCATCCATCTATCCATCCATCCACCTATATATCTGCCCACAATTGTTCAAAATCCTCTCACATGCTTCAATGGATTTGTTTGATTCTTGGATGGACACACTGGTTTTTGGGTGGTGGGCCATTTTGGGGTGTTCAGGAACTTTGGTCCAATGTCCCATGTGGGCCCTATAGCCCATTTTATGAAATTCTGCAAAATACTTCTCCTCCTACAGATTCTCTTGTACAATGTTGATGGTTTGTCATAATGATATTCTATTAGTGATCCCTTCAGGGTGTCCAGGAATTTTGGGTCCAAGGCCCAAGATGGGCGGTAGGCTCCATTTTGTGAAATATTACAAAACGGTTAACCCTCCTCCATTTAAGGTTAAACAAAATCGACGGCCTGTCATAATAATGCTTGGTTAGTGGTCTTTTTTTCGTATTCTGGAAGTTTTGATCCAAGGTTCCATGTGGGCCCTATGGCCCATTTTATGAAAATCTGCAAAAATGCTTTTTCTTCTACAAATCTTCTTTGACAAATCCTCTTTTCTAATGCTGATGGGTTTGTCAAATTGATACTTGGGTACTTGGGTAGTGGTTCCTTCAGGGTGTACAGAAATTTAGGGCCCAAGGTCCAAGATGTACCCTATGGTCCATTTTGTGAAATATTGCAAAATGGTTAACCTCTCCTTCAGTTAATGTTAAACAGAGATGACAGCCTGTCATATTGATGCTTGGTAAGTGGTTTGCGTACTGTTTTCTGGAAATTTTAGTCTAACGTCCCATGTGGGCCCTGTGGCCTTTTTATGAAATTCTGCAAATTGTGTACTCCATCAAACGTTCTTGTACAATGTTGGTGGTTTGTCGTAATGATACACGGTTAGTGGTACCTTCAGGGTGTTCAAAAAGTTTGGGTCCAAGGCCTAAGATGGACCGTAGCGTCTATTCTGTGAAATATTGCAAAGTGATTAACTTTTCCTCCAGTTAATGTTAAACAGAGTTGACATACTGTCATAATAATGCTTGGTTAGTGATCTGTTTATGGTATTCTGGAAGTTTTGGTCTAAGCTCCCATGTGGGTCATATGGCCCATTTGGGCCATATGAGCTGCTGCACCATTGGTGCTATAGTTACATTCAGAAAGTGTTTTTTTTTTCTCAAAATTTGGGCCTATCTGGGCCCTAGGCCAAGTGTCAGAAAGCCCTCATAATTTGGCTAACCATTATTTGGTTTCAGGTCAACTAGCAGTTGGCAACCACTGCCAAAAATCCTTCTTCAAAGACTGAGTTGATTGGGTCCAAAATTGGTCCTGTGGGAAATATGTGGAAAATGGGCCTTGTACAATAGGAGATTGTTGACCCTATGAGCAATGACCAATAGGTTTTAATTTTTAAGGGAAGAAGAAAAATATACGCCTGTACATCTGTTCTTAATATGTTCAAAAAATAATGTATGTTTTGAATCTCCTTCATGGTTAGAGGAAGAAGATGAGTAGCATGTATACAAGTCAGAAAGTAAAAAATAAAATAAAAATTAAAATAGCTGTCAAAAACACAACGATGACGGTTAAAGTAAAGTTATGAATAAATCTAGCGGGGCATGCTTCTTAAAAATACCTTTAAACTAAATTACGTCCCACCATACTTGTTTCCGTCCCACCACGAAAATGTCAAGCAATCACCATGACTACCCAAAATTACATATTGACTTGTTTGACATATTGACTTACAGAAGTGTCCCTTGCATTAACGGTTGACAGCTTGAAAAGTTTCAATATTTTTTTTACTTTTATACCCTTGAAAATAAAAAAAAGAATTTCAAAAATATGGTAGGACGGAATTTGACATTTTCATTTTAATTTTTTCTTTCTTTATTAAAGTTATCTTTGGTATTTTTTTTTTAATTATGTTTTCTAAGGAGACTTGACACAGAAAAAGAAAGGGATTCAAATTCTTTTTACACATGTGATTATGTGTTTTGATTCCTTGTCGAAAGGTCAAGGAATCTATGCGATGGCGTTGTCGTGTGAATGTGTGTATGTGTATGTGCGTATGTGACGCTTTGCTTGTAAACACGATATCTCAATAGGGGTAACTCTAAGGGATCTTATATTTAGTGTGTTGATTACTCGTGAGTATTGAGAAGATGATCCCTATTGTTTTTGTGGAGGTCAAAGGTAATTTGAGGTCAACAGGTGTCAAAAGGTCAAAACCTTCTAAACACGATATCTCAAGGAGGGTAACTGTGAGGGATCGTATACTTACCATGTGGATTGCCCATATTGAGTTGGTGATCCCTATTGTTTTTGGTGGAGGTAAAAGACCATTTGAAGTCACCAGAGGTCAAATGTAAATAGCTTGGAAATTGCTTGTAATCACGATATCTCCAGATGAATAAATGTGTACGATCTCATACTTTCCATGTAAATTGCCCATATTAAGAAAATGATCCCTATTGTTTTTGGTGGCGGTCAAAGGTCATTTGAGATCACCAGAGGTCAAAAGGTCAAAACTTTGTAAACACTTTATCTAAGGAAGACTAACTGTGAGGGATATCATACGTAGCATGTCCATTGCCCATATTGATTAGATGATTCTTATAATTTTTAGTGAAGGTAAAAGACCATTTGAAGTCACCAGAGGTCAAATGGTCAAAACTATATCTCCATATGGTTAACTCTGAGTTATCTCATTTTTACCATGTGCATAGCTCATATTACGTAGATGATCCCAGCTGTTTTTGGTGTAGGTCAAAGGTCATTTAGGGTCACCAGAGGACAAAAGTTCAAAACCTTGTAGACGAGATATCTCCATAAGGTTAACTCTGAGGGATCTCATACTTAGCATGTGCATTGCTCATATTGAGTAGATATTCCCAGTTGTTTTGGTGGACATCAAAGGTCATTTGGGGTCACCAGAGGTCAAAAGGTTAAAATTTTGTTATCACGATATCTTCAGAAGGATAACTGTGAGGGATCTCATAGTTAACATGCGGATTTCCCATATGAAGTAGATGGTCCCTATTACTTTTGGTGGAGGTCAAAGGTCATTTGGCGTTACCAGAGGCCAAAAGCACATTGAAAGTACCCAAATGATGCGAAAAGTCAAAAATAGTAAATTATTAAAAAATGTGACTGATTTTTCACTGTATAATATGTACTAAATTTATTCAGTTAAATTAATGTAAGTTTTGTCTTAAAGTAAGTCAGTTTATCATATTTTCTGAAAAAATCCACGAATTCCATTTTTGGAGATAAGACGCTAAATTGAATGCAGTGTTGTGATGACAACTGGGGTACATGTAACACACGTAACAAAAAACTAATTAAGTTTTCTACTAGCCTGCCATAAAGTAAGGAATCAAATTTAATATTTCTTTTTGAAATTACCATGCCTTAGCTTCCTGATTACAATGACCCTTAGAAATCATTAATAAATTCTTTTATGTAATGATAATGCTACAATCAAATTTTGTAACGCAGTGTTACATGCCTTATGTTACGTTTTTTCGTGGGTGTCCGCAGAAAAATTCAAGGGGGCAAAACATTTAAATGATCAGATCGAGTGAAAGTTTTTACTCCCAGAAAAGAGCTTAATTGCTTAATGTTGGCGCATTTTACAGGGGTGTAACCAGAAACTTGCCAGGGGGAACCTGTAGGCAGTCTATGTAAGCGTAGCATCACCATAGATTGCGCAAGGCGCAAAGGAAATTTTGGCCGAAATGCCTCCCATATCGCTAACAATGGCACTCCACAGGCCTTGTGAGTTGATTTAATCATTTTCTATTTTCAAATCTCATGTTCTGGAAATTTTCTAACAATATAAAAGAAAATGTTGGTGTTATTTTTTCTTCAAGTTTTTTTTTCAAGTTTTTGATTTTCCAGCTTGCCCCCCTAACACGCCCATGTGTGTGTTTTCATAATGTAAAATTAGCAAAATTTCATAACACATATAAAATACCAGTGTTGTTAGACTTGAAATGTTGTACTTTATTCATAAAAGCCATGAAAATGCTTTGCAAAGCAATGATATATCATAACCTTTAAAATGACAGATTATATAAACTGACTTGCCCTCGAGAAACGTTTGAGGATGATGTACTTTTCCTTGAGAATCTCATTTGATTGATAAAATATTTTATCAGCAGCATAACATTTATATATAATCAATAGTTTCCCTTTAAACAGTAGCGACTTATAATTGAGGTAAAAACTCGTTCAAAAAACTTTCTGCAACGAAACAGCCCACTGTACAGTTGATTTTTCACTATGTCTTGTGTAACACACGTAATGCTATGTTTCACGAGTATTGGCCATGTACCGACTGCGGTGCAAAAAAACAAGCAAGCGCGCACAATTTGCTATTCAGTTTGTAGTTAAAATAAGACATGTAGAATTAAAAAAGAAAAGGGAATTGGATTCAAGCATTTAAATAAAGCAAGAAGTTACTTTGCAAGGTTTGAAAAGACATATTTCTCCCATATTTTAAAGTTTATACCTAAAACAATGAAAATGCAGCAAACATCCCCATTTTCAACAAAACAAATGCACCTCACTTTTGAAAATGGTTTTCTTCTAGGGTGGTTACAATGTATTTACATAATTTACCCACTGAAACCATCACATAACAAAGCAATGACCAGTTTGATTTAAGAATATGAAGCAGCAAACAAGTATAGTTGGACATTCCGTCAACAGCTGCATTTGTTACGTCCGAAACAAGTTACTCTCATATTGTACAAAAAGTCGTGTAATGGAGTAAATGGTTTATGGCTTTGAAATGTAAGTAAGGGATGAGTCTACTTTTGCAACACTGTAGTAACTATATTAATAATTCTGGTAACATTCATTCAAATACTAGTTTCGGAAGTAAAATTTGTTTCGGATGTAACATATGTTGACGGAAAACTGTTTTCAGTTAAGGGTAAAATGAATAAACAGTTTGGTAACTTTACTTACTATGAGAATTAAGTTTGTAGCTCTGGTATTTTAACAAATGTTACTTTTTATGAAATGTATTTTGTTGCATTGGTCAAATCAAGCAGATGAGCATGTTTCAGATGTGAAAAAGTGTTGACCGAAGAATTAGTTTTTTTAAATTTTGATAATTTTCTGAGCAATAGATTCAAACAATGCAAATGCCCTTATCATATATACTGGCACTCACAGTTATTCTACTGTGGTTAATAACTTACAATATCTTGTTTTATATAAGCTACATGCAAGCTTCAGTTTTTGTGCTACAAATGTTGATGGTAAATGTTACGTCCGATATGCTGCAATCCAGACTCGGTAATAAATGATCAGAAAGATGAATACCTGTTAATTAATATGAGCACACCTTCCAAAGTAATTGTTTTTCCCAACCAATGGTTAGGAATTAGGGAGTTCACGGTTACGTCACTGGTTGGCATTGGTTGGCATAGAGCATGCGCAAAAACAAATGCGTGTATGTTCGGTGTTGCGCGTGTAAACGCTTGTGCGATTGCGCGCAGAAAGTAGACGAATTGAAATCTACAGTACTTTGCATTGTGACGACAGCGTAAGTGCGCCTTACAAACTCTTTTACCGACACGCAGTGACGTCTTTATTTGTAAACAGTGAATGAGTCTATACCACATCCAAGTCGAATGCCTAATACAGTAAAAACAGCTTAAAAAGCGGGGATAACTCTGCTGTAATACCGTGGGCATGAATAACTTGCTCATTGCAATGAAAGTTTGTGATATCCTGCATGTTGTTATCATTGTCGAGGAATGAAGAACTCCCAAGATTTAAAGCACGTTGAAATTTAGTGGCAAGGAAAGATATTGCTGTAAAATTTAGTTTGACTTTCTGTTACTAAAATACAGTAATAACTGTTACTTAACTAGTCTACTGTGCAATCCAAATGTCAGTTTTGAGTGACTTGTGTCGCAGCCTAGAGATCAGGCCAGCCACGAGGCCAAATTTTTGAGGCCTCTTCACTATAATACTGTAAATTACAGTAATGTCTCACTATACTGTAAGTTACAGTAATGTCTCAGTCACAGAGCCTTACAAGTACTCTTTGTCCCTTAATTTGGCTGAAGTCTTCTGTCTCAGTTGTGAGACAATCTTTTAAATGATTTTTCGTGCATTCCCATGATTCTCCGAGTATGTTGTATTTGTAATCGTACAAATTAAGTTCTAACAGTAATGCAGCTGGTTTAAAATTGAATGTGGTTTCTAAGAACTCCAAAAAGGTCATCTAAAATTTTCAAAATGATGGTTGAATTGAATAATCAAAGAAATTTAGAAAAAAATAACTGAGAAAACTCTATAAAAATGACATACGGATGCAAAAAGGGTTTGGGCTACATAAACACTCATGGTACTACATGATCTTAACTTGAAATTAGTATGCATTGCCTTCAGTTGACAAGTTAAATGTTGGTCTATCCGAAGATTTGGTCGGGGGTTCGAATGCTGGCCGGGTCATACCAAAGACTTTAAAAATAGAACCTACTGCCAACAACAGCCAGTGAGCCACAACTGGAAAAAAGGCCGGCCCGACTTTAACCAATTGGTTACAAACTGAGCCGTAAAACCTCATCTAACTAACTCAAAGATATGGTACTGTACTGTAGGTATGTAAATAAGTTGCAAGAGGTTTTACGTTTAGTTTGTGCAAAAAACAGTTGCAAGAAAATTTTATTATTATGTGGTTCAATTATACCATTTTTCATTCGACAGGAAAACTTCTAGTCGAAGTAAAGCGATCGCCACAGCAGTTTTCGGCGAGACGTTTAGACAACTTGCCTTTAAGTTGCGTTTTCTCTGCTGTTGTGTAAGCGTGTGTACGTATCTGCAGGGGCGTCCCTAAGGATCGATGAGTGGGGGGGGGGGGGGCTAGACGTTTTTTCCCGACAAAACGGGCTACATTCCGACAAAAAATGCCTCAATGCCTGTGTCAAGATCAATTTAACTCATAAGCAGTGGCGTAGCCAGGATTTCTCTCACAGGGGAGGGGGACCCAGTATGTTCTTTGATAGCCGTCCTGGGGGAGGGGTCTAAGGGGAGGGTTTCCCCTCCTCTTTAAAACTTTTTTGTAAAATTAGGTGTCTTTACATGTCATCTGGTGCTAGTACATATGTAGGGTTATCATATTCCTCTAAGCTGAAAGTTGGGCATAACTATTGAAGACTGATCAGGAATAGGGTGGTTTGAGTGCCAGCAGGACTATGTAAGGGGAGCGCCACCATCGGTTGGCGCGGAGCGTACAGAAAATTTTTGGAATTTACAAACCCTCCAGAGGGCCGGAAATGGCCCTTCCGGAGTGTTTTAAGCAGTTTGTACAAAACCCTAAAATAGGAATCTCACGTCTGAAATTTCTTAATTAATAAAAAAAAAAAAAATCTATGAAAAATTAAACGGAAATTGACAGCCCTACTACTTTATGAACTGGATTTCCCCGATCTCGAATTATGACCAAGAATTAGTTTCTTTACGGTCGATCCTTATCAGAAATAAGTGCCGGTCGGAAAAGTTACTTTAGCAGATTGTGGCAGTCTGCAATTCTGCGTCCTGGTCGGGCAAGACCGGCGCCGACAGGCAGATTTAGGTTTTGTTATCTGCCGAGAAGCCAAATGGTGCAATATTTTAACCTGATTTCACTAGCTTTGTTTGCCTAATACCTGCAGGTCGGAAGTTCGGGCTATTGCCTTATCTTCCGGGCTGAAAACAAGAAGCAAACATGAGGATTTTTACTGTGCACACAAAAATATGATAAAGAATAAAACAGCTATATTCCTTTTCGAGAAAATCGGAACGATTTGTCTTATCGGCCGAGAAGCTCACTTTTCCTTTCAAAAAAAGGGACAATCCCGATTAATCGGGACGGATGGTAACCCTATACATATGCTACCCTTGAAATAAAATTTGCGTTCAATAA
>WURT03079562.1:0-13117 GCA_009936505.3 Holothuria glaberrima | reverse complement strand
TGTCTTCTAGCCTGCCTACATAAAATTGGGCAATTTTCAACATTTGAAAACAAAATTTCTCAAAAAAGGGACCATACGAGGGGGGGGCAAATGAGCTGACGGGGGGGGCTGTGCATGGGACTGGGGGGCCCCAGCATGTATGTTAAAAAAGTCCTGCGGAACTAAGACATGCGCACCCAAGTTAGCATGCACATCATTGAACATAGCCTATAAGTAATCTTACCACTAATTCAGGGGAATCTCCATGGAGGATATTACTCAACGAATATAACAGCTCGGCCAGGATGCATTCCATGTGTCGGGGGGACATGTCCCCTCCACTTTTTTTTAGAGGAGGGGACACTAACACATTTGTCCCCCCCAGTTTTTGTCACCTGAAACTAAAAAGTGAGGTAACTGAAACACTACATGTAGGTGGTGTAGATGGTGGTGAAGACATAGATATGCCCAGAAGGTATTCCACGTTGCTCTTTATCAGGTCTGTAGGCAGTAAGTTCTGTCACAATTCTTCACAAAACTTCAAAAAATTTTCGTACGCTAAGAGCGCTTTCATCTTCAGTTCTATCTAGCTGCAACGCCTGTCATTTTAAACATATTTGATTTTTTTCAACGTTAAAGCTTCTACAAATACTGTAGTCGTGATTCTAGAGGAACACGAAAATGCAATATTGCGAAGTTCTAACCTCTTTTCCCTATCTTTCGGAAGATTCTTCCTTCAACCTCACCATTGTGGCAAACATATGTTGTAAGAAAAAAAAATCTCCAGTTTCGTCAGGGAGCCTTAATGGGTAAGATGGAGAATGTACTCCCAGACGGAGACCGTGCAGTTGCCCCATCAAATTTCTTGGTTTGCTCTTAAGTAGGGTAGATTCTCTATTATAAAAACACAAACTTTTTCAACTTTTCTTAATGAAAACAAAATTATTAAATCTTTTTCAATATAACCCCAGTTTTTTGGCGCTTTGGGCGCCTTATATTGTGTGGTCAACGTCATTTCGGCAGCCCATTACATCTATCAGGGCTTAGAGTAGCTAGCCCCAGTCAGGGCACTTGGCTCCCTGTTAGCAAATTAAAGCACCACCCCTGGCTGAGCCTGCATGCAGTTTTTCCTTTGGATAATGAAGTATACCCCTAATTTTTATAGTAACCCTATACATTGAAACATTTGACACCATTTTTCATCTGGGTACCCTCCTCTTATAGACTCCTCACCAGAACAGGAGAGAAGTTTTAGGTCAGATGTCTCCCCCCCCCCCCACTTTCAAAATCAAATAGATGCCCCTGAGTTACACTGAGGTGTCAAGCATTTATACATCAACAAAACACAGGTGTAATTCATACCTCTCAATATAACATAATATTGCCAGCTGTACAATAGTCATTTATCGTACCTGAAGCAAAAAATTACACACTTTTTTTCCTATTTGGCAGGAAATAATGATATTTTGTGTGGGATTCAATGTGAATTAAGCGGAAACAAGCCGCAACAGAAAATTTTACAGCTGCAATTTTGACTTGTCCTAGTATGCAGTACAAAATATATTGTCATCAGGTACAGTATGATGTAGCCAACTCAAGCAAATTCTCATGCCTCTTTGTCAAGCAATTTTCTTCATCTACACTGAACATCTTTGACATATAGTCTACGAAATGCACTCCGGCACCTTGAAAAAAAATTGGGGGGGGGGGACAGTATAGACCATGTTGCTGAGGTGATGTGTTCAATTTGCGTGGAAATGTGGTAGGAAAGGAATCGAAGTACTCATCATGCAAAAATACTGTAAAGAAAATGGAAAGTATTTCAGGCACTTTTTGCGATATATCCTTTGGCGGAGCAAACTGGCACTTTGAATAAAGTAAAAAAGCATGAACCACCACTGAATATTATACTTATTATACCCTTCAGTACTGTAGCTTACAATCTCAACAGTCATGGTCCATACACAAATTTGAAATCATTGTGAAAGGCCTAGTTGTGAACTTTCATATGAGGGGTAGTTTGTGCTTGTTGGAACCTCTACAAGAATCCAGAGGCCACAAAATGGACCAAAGTTAGTGCGTACTGTAAGTCAATGGGGGCAATAATTAGTGGTGTGCTGCCATAATTGCTATGGGCCTAGACAGGCTCTAACAAACAACATTGGGACTGCCTGTGATGTGACCTATCCTAACTCAGTTATAATGTAGGCACTTGTATAGCAGTGCCTGTCGCTGATAGCCCTATAGTATACACAGTTCTTACTATGACCCTTGTTGCAATCTGGGGTCTGCAACCAGTAAGCGCTGGTCAAAATTGATTTTCTCCTTGTAACAAAGCTATGACCAAAAGTCTTAATTGAGAGCCATGGCCTTTCTTTTTCGTTTCCTTGCTGGGGGTGGGCATGGAGTCTGTGGTGGTGTATGTGTGCACTCACAAACATGTCCTTAGTGGGTGCAGGGCAGCTGGTTCGAGCTCCGCTCTTGCACGTCTCTCAGTCCTAGCTCACGCGGGGCTCAAAACTGGAGTAGCTGCCCCAAAAATTCAGCCGCTGCTATGAGAAGTCACGCGGGGCTGCACGTGCCTGCCTTGCAGCGCAGCGCACCCTGAGGCACGTAGCTCAGCTGGCCTGTTTCGCGGGCAGCTTAATTCGCTGCTGTGTAATTCCCTCGCATTCCCTATCAGGTCCTTTCCTAGTACCCTGCAAGGAATTGGATGTGGGTATGTGTGCGCCTAAGCTGTGTCTGGGTTGCAGCATGTATGTGTATGTGTTTGTGACTCTTAGCTTGTAATTGCGATATCTCAAGGTAGGAATGACCGACACTTGTCATATTTGGTATGTAGATTATTCATGTCAAGAGGAAGAACCCTATTATTTTTGGCAGAGGTCAAAGGTCATTCAAGGTCACCAAAGGTCAAAGTTCAAAAACATTTTAATTGCGATATCTCAAGTTAAGGAAAGACTGTCACTTTTCATATTTGGTATGTAGATTTGTCATATTGAGAGGAAGGACCCTATCGTTTTTGGCAGAAGTCAAAGGTCATTCGAGGTCACCAGAGGTCAAAGTTCAATAATCTTGTAATCGCGATAACTTGTGTTAGGAATGACCGGTACTTTTCATATTTGGTATGTGGATTTGTCACATTGAGAGGAAGTAACCTATTGTTTTTGGCAGAGGTCAAAGGTCACGAGAGGTCAAAGTTAAAAAAAACTTGTAATCGCTATATCTCGAGATAGGAATGACCGACACTTCATATTTGGTATGTAGATTTGCCATGTTTAGAGGAAGAACCCTATTGTTTTTGGCAGTGGTCAAAGGTCATTCGCGGTCACCAGAGTTCAAAGTCCAAAAACCTTGTGATCGCGATATCTTGAGATAGGAATGACCGACACTTTTCATATTTGGTATGTAGATTTGTCATGTTAAGAGAAAGATCACTTTAAATTTTGGTGGAGTTCAAAGGTCATCTAAGGTCACTGGAGGTAAAAATCCGAAACCTTGTAATTGTAAACAGTATATCTTGGCACCGGGCCGAGTTAGCATGGGGGCAAGTTGGTATAGGCTGAGTTGGCATAGGGGCGAGTTGGCATTGGGGCAAGTTGGCATGGTGCTGAGTTGTCATAGGGGAAGTTGGTTTAGGGTGAGTTGGTAAAGGGCGAGTCGACATGGGGACGAGTTGGCATAGTGAGTAAGTTGTCATAGGGCGAGTTGGCATGTGGGCGAGTTAGCATGATGCTGAGCTGGCATGGGGCGAGTTGGCATGATGCTGAGTTGTCATAGGGGCAAGTTGGTTTAGGGTGAGTTGGTATAGGGCGAATCGGCATGGGGGGAGTTGGCATGGTGCTGAGTTGTCATAGGGGCGAGTTGGCATGGTGCCGAGTTGTCATAGGGGCGAGTTGGCATGGTGCTGAGGTGGCATAGGGACAAGTTGGTATGGGGGCGAGTCGGCATGGAGGTGAGTTGGCATAGGGGCGAGTTGGCATGGGGGCAAGTTGGCATAGGACTGAGTTGGCAGCGGGCAGAGCTGGCATGTAGGCTCACTTATTCCAGGGTTCTCACAGTATCAAGAAAAATACTATAAAACAAGATTTCAGTACAAAGGAATAAAAGAATTTCTCAGAACAAAAAGTAGTTCACACGTATTGAGTGAATGTATTGTGTCTGTTTGGCTCTTGTCAATTTCCAAACCACAGTTCACAAAACATATTTTACAAACTGGAATCACTAAGCCTTTTGGCTTTCTGGTTAAGTCATACACTAGTGTTGCAGTTTATCATCGTTCAAAACCTCAGAGAAGTTCTGAAATGTTGAAATAAAATGGATAACATGTGTAACAGTACAGTACATTCTGACATCACACAGAATATTTGATCTCTGCAGTTCCAATTCCTTCTGGCACGTAGTCTGTGCAAGTATTCCTTAATGATGTAACAATTAGGCCTCATAAGCATACTGTTTCAAACAAATTTCCTTAACCACACAGTGAATTCTACCATGCAAAAAAGTTGCCGTTTTCATTTCAAATTTTTTCATCCAGTCCAGATCTCAGTGATCAAAAACATCTGCTGTACAGTACTCCTGTAGGATTTGGAGAAGGAGAGTCATGGTAGTAAATAAAGATTTAAGGTGCAAAATTTGCTGTCAGAAGAAAGTCAATTTCGGTCATCATATACTGTAGATGGTTACCCCACCATTTCCATTTGTTGTGGTGAGGATTGTGTACAGTGTATAGTAAGCTATAGACAAATGACCATGACCGACTGCATGGTCAAGTGGTTAGAGCATATGACTTGCAGCTGGAAGGTCGAGGATTCGAATCCTGGCCGGGTCATTCCAAAAACTTTAGAAATGGAACCTACTGCCACTGTGCTTGGTGCTCAGCATATTAAGCAATGGAGCAGAGAAAACAAGCCAGTGAGCCACAACTGGAAAAAAGGCCGTAGCCGGCCTGACTCAGACCAGTTCATTAGAAACTGAGCCGCAAAACCTCATCTCACTAACTGAGAAATGACCATACTGTACAGTATTTTACTGAAGACTATATTAGATGAGACAGTACATTGTCAAGGGACCATGAAATACTGTTTAAATGTGACTATTCAGTAGTTAACTTGGTATCTCTGTAAATTAATTTGCCTACAACTGGTACTGGCAGGGGACCTAATGGGGCAAATAACCATAAACCCTATGATCGGTGATGTGGGTTTTAGCCTAGATCACATACTTTTTTGCAAAAACTTATTTGAGTAGTGAGCATACTGAGTAAACCAGCAATTTGCCAAAAGTTTCTGTAGGCCTTAATGTATTTTTGTCACTTCAAAGGAAATTTCAGTACTAAGTAAGATATTAATGCACTGCACATCCCAATTGATCTCTGCATATAATCTGAATTCTTTTAGTCCTGTTTGATGTTTCTCCCTTTGTCCTTAATGGATTACTTGCTGAAGGCAAAAGGAATCTATGCAATGGTGATGTTGTGTGTGTGTGTGTGTAGTTGAATGTGTGTTTATATGTGTAACACTGCCTGTAAACAATATCTCAAGAAGGATAACTTTGACTGGAGATCTCATTCTTGGCATGTGGATGCCCAATATTGATAAATGGACCTTATGTTTTTGGTGGAGGTCAAAGGACATTTAGGGTCATGAGAGGTCAAAAGGTCAAGACCTTGTTAACATAATATCTCAAGAAGGGTAGCTATGAAGGATCTTATACATGGCATGTGTACGTGGATTTTTCCATATCTAGTAGATGATCCCTGTTATTTTTGGTGGAGATTTAAGTTTATTTTGATCTTGAAATTTGCTTGTAAACATAGTCTGTATCTCAAGTTGGATAACATTGAGGGATCTCATACATAGCATCTTGATATTTTTAGTACAGTAGGTGATCCCTGTTATTTTAATTGGAGGTCAAAGATCTAAAGTCATTGCGGTCACCAGAGGTCAAACTGTGAAACCTTGTAAACACAATATCTCAAGAAAGGAAAGTTTGATGAATCTCTTGCTTGTTACTGTATGGAAATGGGCCTTGCAAGGTAGAGGATCCCTTTAGTTTTTGGTTGAGGTCAAAGGTCATCGGGGTCACCAGAGGTCAAACTGAAAACCTTATAAACATGATATCTCAAGAAGGGAAACTGATAAATCTCATACTTGGCATGTTGTTGTCCCATACAAAGTAAATACTATATAACCTATGAATTTTTGTGTAGATCAAAGATCATTTGGGTCACTAGAGGTCAGACGATAAAAATTTTGAAACCTGCTTGTACACGCAGTGTGTAGAGATGGGTAACCATAGCATGAGGGATCTCATACTTGGCATGTTGGTACTCATTATGGATTAGATGATCCTATTATTTTTAGTGGAGGTCATAGGTCATGTAGGGTCACCAGAAGTCAAACTGTGAGAAATTTGTAAGCAGAATATCTCAAGAAGGGAAACAGATGAATGTCACACTTTGCATGTGGGTGTCCCATATATATATATATAGAATAAAATTAAAGAACCTCTTTGAGTTTTGTGAAAGTCAAAGGTCATCTGGGTCAGCACAGGTTAAAATCTGAAAACCTGTTAAATGCATTATCTTAAGGAAAGAAACATTGATGAATCTCTCACTTAATATGTGGGTGTCCCATATAAAATAGAAGAACCCTACTAAGTTTGGTTAAGATCAAAGATCATTTGGGGTCCCTGAGCACAAACTGTGAAAACCTTGTAAACACCATTTCTCAAGAAGGTAAACATTCATGAATCTCATTCGTTGTATATATGGATGTTCTGTATAAAGTAGAAGAACCTTGTAAAGTTTGGTGAAGATCAAAGGTCATTTGGTTTCACCAGAGGTTAGTTTTTGTAAGCATGACAGGTCTCAAAAAAGAAATGTGTTAGAATCTCATATGAAGCATGTAGGTGCCCCATATTGAGAAGATGATCCCTCTGTCTTTTTAGGTCAAAGGTTATGTCAGGTCACCAAATCAGATTGTGAAAACCCTGTTAACATTACATCTCAGGAGAACAATAAGGTATAAATATACTTGCCATGTGGGGGCTCAATGTTAAGTATATGATTTCTATTATATCTGGTGGAGGTCAAGGGTCATTTGCTATACCTGGAGGTCAAACTGGAAAAGCCGTTTCAAGAAAAAGAAATCTTGTATGAATTTTGTATGTGGCATGTGGTGCCCTGTAATGATTGCTATGGTAGAAGTCAACTTTTTAGGTCATATTGTTTAAATTATGCTTACAGGTCATACTGTTTAAATCATGTTTACATGATTTGTCAAGTATGAATCATGTTTGGGTCTTATATCTGGCATGAAGCACCCAAAATTAAAAGCAACCAGCTGATGTATGAGTATGACCTCCTTCACTGATGTTAATATCAAGCCTTTTTGCTCTTTGGCTTTTAGGATGCATCCAGTAACTCTGATCTGGTTGGCTGTATTAATGGCTGTCTAAGTGTATCTTCAAAAAGGTATGTTGATAAGCAAATTGTACAATGTTATCCTAAGGAGAACATTCTAATTTAGATGTTTGTACGGTATGTTTAGTAGTGTGCCAAATGGATCATTCCCACAGTGCATTCACAGAACCCATAAAAATATCAAAAAGCAGTAGGCCTACTTCAATTACTGTGCAGTGATATACTGTTGTACTGAGAAATCACAAAATGAAGCAATATACAGTGACATACAGTATGTGATAAATTAAAACTGGTTATTAGCAGAGTATGGTGGGACACTGGATTCAGTGCACACTGTTGTATGGAGACAGTGAATTATAGTGTGTTCTTAGTTTCTCAAGTTGGAAATTAAATACTATACTGTAGTTAAAGTGGCTATTGCATCACTTGGCCCAGTGTATATGTTTTAGACTATCCATATATCTCTATTAACCATAGATTCTGAATGGTCAATGATTTTTGCAGTCTGGTGGCACCCAGTTGCATAGCATACAGCTCACACACAGTAGTAAGGGGATAGTTGCATTGACTTAAGAAATGTTAGCACAAAACATACAACTGTACAGTAGCTTTGTCTGAGAGGTTCACCTCACAAAACATGCTACTGTACAGTAGCCTTGTATGAGAGATTCACTGCACAAAACATGCTCCTGTACAGTAGCCTTGTATGAGAGATTCACTGCACAAAACATGCTACTGTACAGTAGCCATGTATGAGAGGTTCACTGCACAAAACATACTACTGTGCAGTAGCCTTGTCTGAGAGGTTCACCACACAAAACATGCCACTGTGCAGAAGCCTTGTCTGAGAGGTTCACTGCACAAAACATGCTACTGTTTAAAGCCTTGTCTGAGAGCTTCACCACACAAAGCATGCTACTCTACAGGAGCCTTGTCTGAGAGGTTCACTGCACAAAACATGCTACTGTACAGGAGCCTTTTCTGAGAGGTTGACCACACAAAACATGCTTTTTTACAGAAGCCTTTTCTGAGAGGTTCACCACACAAAACATACTACCGTACAGGAGCCTTGTATGAGAGATTTACTGCACAAAACATGCTACTGTACAGTAGCCTTGTATGAGAGGTTCACTGCACAAAATGCTACTGTACAGAAGCCTTTTCTGAGAGGTTCACCACAGAAAACATACTACTGTGCAGTAGCCTTGTCTGAGAGGTTCACTACACAAAACATACTACTGTACAGGAGCCTTGTATGAGAGATTCACTGCACAAAACATGTTACTGTACAGTAGCCTTGTATGAGAGGTTCTCTGCACAAAACATGCTACTATACAGTAGCCTTGTATGAGAGGTTCACTACACAAAACATACTACTGTACAGGAGCCTTGTATGAGAGATTCACTGAACAAAACATGCTACTGTACAGTAGCCTTGTATGAGAGGTTCTCTGCACAAAACCTACTACTATACAGGAGCCTTGTATGAGAGGTTCACTGCACAAAACATACTACTGTACAGTAGCCTTGTCTGGTTCACCAGACAGTGCAAGGACAGGAAGCAAACTTATTACTGTACTGTAGCTGAAGGAGATTGTTATCAAGATTTTTTGCCCTTGAAATTTATACATGCTTTGCACCACTGCACAGAGTTACCTAGACACTGGGAGAGGTTTATCCAGATGTTATCTATTCTCTTTGTTTTGAGGAAAATTATTTCAAAACCAAAAGAACTATAATGCATAGATTAGGTACATGTTGGAGTGCACAGTGTTGACATACTGGTTGGTGAAGTGTTTTGGCATGTATTGGTAGTGTTTGTGATGAATTGGAACAGAACTCTTCATTTTCAATCCATTGCTTACTGTATATGAAATGAGTAAAGACGTGTAAAATGAAACTGTCATACTTACAGTACTTTGCGTACTGATAAACTAGCATGTAAGTTTCTAATAAGGTTTTCTGTTTTTTTCTTAATACTGAAAGGCTTTTTGGACTAGCTCTTTTGGGTCCATTATCAAAACAGTCTTCATCTGAACAGTTTCAGGAGAACTGTCCTTCATGGCTAAGACTGCTGACACAGATCCTCCAGGTTTGTTGATGTATTTGTATTTCTTAGAGATCTACAACCACTGACAGGAATGTTTGCTTTAATTTCATCCATTTAAAATTGGTATTTTTAATGAATGCGTGCTGCATTACATTACTGTTAGATAAAGACTGACAGTCTGTTTTGTCTGTTATTCATTGTACAGTATACTTTAAGCAATGTTTTTATCATTTGTGAAATATACAGTCATTTGCTTTATCATTGTATCATCTTTGCTTTGCATGACTGGTTGGTAACCCTTCCTGCACAAAATTTTTTTACTATGCACCTTTCAATGTGCCCGAATTGATTTTAACATATGTGGTATGTGGATGCATTATGGTCAGAAAAAGAACCCTATTGTTTTTGGTGGAGGTCAAAGGTCATCTGGGGTCACCGGAGGTTAAACTCTGAAAACCTTGTTTACACGATATCTCAAGGTAGGAAGCTTGGATAGATTTCATACGTAGTATGTGGATGGGTTATGGTCAGAAGAAAAAGCCTATTATTTTTTGGTGAAGGTCAACGGTCATCAGGGGTCACGTGGGGTGAAACCCTGAAAACCTTGTTTACATGATATCTCAAGGTAGGAAGCTTGGCAAGATTTCATACTTGGTTTGTTAATGCATTATGATAAGAAGAACCCTATTGTTTTTGGTGGAGGTCAAAGGTCATCTGGGGTCACTGGGGTCAAACTCAAGGTAGGAAGCTTGGATAGATTTCATACGTGGTGAGTTAATGCGTTATGGTGAGAAGGAAAATCCTATTGTTTTAGGTAGAGGTCAAAGGTCATTTGAGGTCACTGGGGGTCAAACTCTGAAAACCTTGTTTACATGATATCTCAAGGCAGGAAGCTTGGATAAATTTTCATGCGTGGTGTGTAAATACATTATGGTGAGAAGGAAAATCTTTTTGTTTTTGGTAGAAGTCAAGGGTCATCTGGGGTCACCGGGGTCAAACTCTTAAAACTTTGTTTAGACGATATCTCAAGGTAGGAAGTTTGGATAGATTTCATACTTGGTATGTGGATGCGTTATGGTGAGAAGAAGAACCGTATTGTTTTTGGTGGAGAGTAAAGGTCATCTGGGGACACTGGAGGTCAAACTTCAAAAACCTTCTTTACACGATATTTACAGTTAGGAAGTTTGGATTGATTTCATACTTAGTTTGTAGATGTGTTATGGTAAGAGGAGAACCCTATTGTTTTTGGTGGGGGCAAAGGTCATCTGGGGTCACCGGGGTCAAAAGGGTTAAAACCTTGTAAACACTATATCTCATACAGGACAACTCTGATGAATCTCATACTTAGTATGTGAAGGGCCCATATTGAGTAAATGATGCTCATCATTTTTGGTCGAAGTCAAAGGTTTATATTTGGGGTCATTGGAGATCAAAATGTACAATTTCTTTGTGCAAGTAAAGTTTTAAGTCACATGCACAGGTGCATGTTATTTTTTTCTGTTTGGAACACTCACAGTATTAGTAATAATAGTAATATATTGCCTTTAAATTCACTCTAAAATCTGTCTTTGTGACTGTAAAGAACTTCCCTTACGTAGATGGTAGGCTGTATGGTATTGCTCAGCCTTTTAACCCTTTTCAAATGTACATAAATGCAACCACAGTAGTTAATGTGTTTGGTGTTAAAATTCTTGGAATTGAGGCTTGTGCTTGTATCAGAATGATGTGGTTTCAGATTAGTTTTGCAGAAGGCTGCAAGGTAATATTAGGTTTATCAAAAGGAGTCATTTGGGTGGATACTATGGGGAGCAGTCTTGCACGGTGGATACAGTGTTATCACCTGTAGTGCTGAAAGGGTTTGCATTTACTGTTCTCTTTGCCACTGTCCTGTATCTTCATGCAGTAATATTGTTAACATGTAATTAACTGCATGCGGTTTTCTTCTGTAATGAACAGTACCTGTTTGTGACTCTGAAAAATTAAGAGAGTGCTTTCTCTTCACCAATTTTTTTCAGGTCTTTACACGTGGATGGGGTGGGGTGGGGTTAATGTTCAATAATAGTTCGCAAGTGATACTAAATTACTGTTCTTAATGTTTCATCTATTCTGATTTATCATGATTCAGGGCACCATTTTGTCTTCTAATCAAAAAATTTAGTTTGGCTTTGCCCTTCAGTCAGAATACAGTATTTCCTATTATTGATTCCTTGCCGAAGGCAGGCAAGGAATCTGTGCAATGGTGATGTCATGTGTGTGTATGTGTGCACTCACAAACACGTCCTTAGCAGGTACCGAGACGGCCAGCTCGAGCTCCGCTCTCGCACGTCTTTCCTATCTCACGCGTGGCTAGGAACTGGAGTAGCTATCCGAAAATTCAGCCACTGCAATGAGAAGTCACACGCGGCTGCATGTGCCTGCCTTGCAGCGCAGCCCCAAGCACGAAGTTCAGCTCGCCTATGTCGCGGGCAGCTTTGCTGCTGTGTAATTCCCTATCGGGACCCCGCAAGGAATTGAATGTGGGTATGTGTGTATGAGTGTATGTATGTGTGTGTGAGGCCTAGCTTGTAAACACGATATCTCAAGATAGCAATGACCAACAGTTTCCATATTTAGTGTATAGATTTGTCATTTTGAGAGGAAGAACCCTATTGTTTTTGGTGAAGGTCATCTGAGGTCACCAGAGGTTAAAACCGAAACTGCGAAAACCTCGTAAATGGCTTGTAATCATGATATCTCAAGAAAGCAATGACTGACATTTTTCATATTTGGGGTGAAGTTTTGTCATGTTGAGAGGAAGAACTGTATTGTTTTGGTGGTGGTAAAAGGTCATTTGAGGTCACCAGAGGTTAAACTGCAAAAGCCTGGCAAATGGCTTGTAAATACGATATCTCGAGATAGCAGTGACCGACACTTTTTGTATTTGGTTTGTAGATTTTTCATGTTGCGAGGAAGAACCGTATTGCTTTTGGTGGAGGTCAAAGGTCATTTGAGGTCACCGGAGGTTAAACTGAAAAACTGGTAAATGGCTTGTTAACACGTTATTTAGAGATAGCAATGACCGACACTTTTCATATTTGGGATAAAGATTTGTCATGTTGAGAGGAAGAACTGTTTTTTGGTGGAGGTCAAAGGTCATTTGAGGTCACAAGCTGTCAAAAACCAAAAACCTTGTAAACACGATATCTCAAGATGGCAGTGAGTCTAGGATGCACCGGATATCCTGTCCGGCCGGATAATGAAAAAATATTCGGTTCCAGCCGGGTCTTTGAAGAAATCCGGCCGGATTTTTCTGAAATTCTACCTTGAATTACCTCTGTCATCAAAAGACAGAGGTTACTTCACAGATGAATATAAAACCTTTCCAAAAGATTTCTGGCAATGTAACATAGAAGGAAATTGTCTGGTGTTGTGTAGGTGAGGGAGTCCTGGTTCATTGTGGCACTGACAGTGACACGACATCCATTGTTTGGTCTTACAGCCTTCATAAGTATGTCCAAAAATAAGTGGAATTAACACTGAAGACATTCACATTTAGCCTATGTCCACTTATATCACAGGACCCACAGTTACGAATGTTATAGTGTGTTCATACTTACTGTAACAGTATTTAATTAAATAGGGATATCACAGTCTCTGTCAATTATTCCTAGACAATATGCACA
>WURT03079541.1:0-13118 GCA_009936505.3 Holothuria glaberrima | reverse complement strand
CAAGGGTCCAGGGGCCACGAAATGGACCCAAATTAGTGTGTAAGTCAATGGAGGAATAATTGGTGGTGTGCTACCTCCTACGAACACGGACTACGTGCCCACAAGATTTTCATTCATCTTATGGACACGGATGCAGTACGTGCGCTGCTAGATCTTCTCTTTGCTTATAAGTCCGAAATAAAAGATCTGAACCACAACTGTCGTACAGATTTGAAGGTGGCAATGGCAGCTTTGTATTTTGTGTTTTGGGGGGAGGGGTGGCATCTTAGGAGTGGGGCGCTTATAATTTCTTTTTTTACTGGTATGGCGACCTTTTTAAAATATAATTTGCCAATTAAGAGCAGTATATGGCACGGACGAATACAAAAATCGAAAAGGGGGGCAGTCATTTGATTGCACATCCCCAGTGGCGGCGCTGCGTGGGGCATGGCTGAAGCATTTTCCCTCTCACATTTTTTCCTTTCCGCCACAGCTACCCCCTCCAATTTCCCCTACCCTAGTTCCCAATCAGATCTCAGGATAGTCCCGAGCAGGCAGTAACAAAGGGGGATTTGGGGGCCAGTTCCCCTGCTCCTTGGCTTGGCCCCTTGGCTCTGCGGGCATAGCCACGCTCCTGTGCAGTCGCATGCTTTCAAATTTTGATATTTTCCTCAACACATAAAGTGGCAAAAGTTTGTTTATGATTGTTTCATAGGCTCAATAATGTGAATTGTGGGTCACAAGTGAAGCCGGCACGTGAAAATTAAGCTCATGGTATGAGCGCTCTCAGAAATTATGAAAACTGCAGAAAATCAGAAATATGGACTACTGAACTACTCCCCCAAACACAGATAATGTCAGTAATAGCTCTTTAAGTTTATATCCTGGCTGTTTATATATTTCAATGACTTGGTGAGATATTCTGTGGAAAATTTATGCTTCTCTTATCCATAGGCGTAGGAAGTGGGGGCTGCAGCCCCCAACCAAAAATTTCTGTGAAAATTCAGGCAATATGCTGAGAACTTCTCGGGCACCTACTGAAAGAAAAATAAATTGCGATGATGAAGCTAAAGGAAATCAATAGTTTAAAAAACTTCCTTGGTAATTAAAATAAAGTTCTGATTTGAATTACAACAGTACCTATCTATTCGATAGTTCACCATTGTGTTCTCCAATGGTTTAATAAATATTATTATTATCAGTGGCGTATTTAAGGGTATTGGGCCATTCCCCCTCCCCCCTCCTCAGTGATGCAGATTTTTTTCTTTTTAATACTCAAAATACATAAATATTTTAACACAAATTTTTACTTCAAAGCGGTAGAAATTGTGGCACCAAATGGCATGTAAGGACACCTAATTTTTCAAAAATTATCAAAGGGGGAGGGGAGGGGGACACCCCTCCCTTAACCCTCCCCCAGGACGGTGGTCCGAAACAACCTTCACCCACCCCCACCCAGCCGAAAAAACAGCTTCCCACGCATTTGAAACAAACATTAAAAAAAACTTATAAAGCAATTTGGAATCAAAAATATTCTACTCACAAAAATGTAATTTATAGTATATAAAATGTTCTCACTTGTAAAATTTCTAAAACATGAGATATCAAAATTTGGAGTGTTTAAATGCAACTTAAAAAACCTAGAAAGTTCCATTTCCTGCAATATGGGAGGCATTTTTGTCGAAACTCATGCTGGCGCTCCACTTACAGTGTTGGGGCCTGCCCCCTCCCCATAAATACAGTCCTGGATACGCCCCTGTGGTGGACTATCGTAACGTGTTTTGGTTTCATTGTTAGCTACTTAATAAGTTCTCGAATGTCTTCTCTCGTATGTATCTTATATTTTTCTGCAGGAAATTTGGTAAAAAATAAATCGGCACTAATTCAGAATCAGTAACCGGAAGTCACGAAGCATTTCCACTTAAAGCCATACACTCGTCACCCCAAAGTATATTTTTAGCGTAGGGGTATCAAAATTCTCAGTTGGTTACTGCTCTTTGATTGACAGCAAAGTTTGAAAATTCAAAAGATACACAGTAGCTTACAATCCTCACAATGCAGAGAGAGTGCTTGGATTACACATTATAGCCTTGCATGCTCACAAGGACATGACCTTGAAGTAATAAAATAGGTTTTGGTCCGTACAAAGCGGAGTTTTGTAAAGTTATGGGAGGAGCTACAAGTTGCATAGTTGGGATTAGAATTGCAACTGTCTGGGATGACAAGAATTGCCCTTGAAAACTTACAACTCCAAATTAAATATTTTAGTGACAAGTTTCAAAAGAGCCAAGATGAAGCGTAACAAGTCTTGAGGTAAGCAGGTGTAGAAAGAAAGGTGGTCAGTGGGATTCGAACGTGGAACACTGTAATAATACGAACGCGATGCACTGTAGATGTCAGTAATGCGAGTCCTTGCCTTAAAGGGATTTTCCCGAGACAAAATTCAGTGAGTTCAAAAAATGCAGAAAATTTTTGTCTTTTAGGAGGTGACAACCGCATCTCAATAGCTTGTAGCGTTTGGAAGATGCAAATTTTCAAAGAAATGCAATTTTTTCTCAAGATAAAGTGCATTATGGGAAATCTGTGATGTCATCGCGGCACATTTATTTGACATAGAATTGAATTTCTTCATGATATTTATGCCGCTGTAGGGAATATTTAGTAACTTTGTGTGTTATGGTTTGCATATGGTGTATATCTGTGCTAAATCTACATGGAAGCATATTCAAACATTCTAACAGTATCAGATTTCAGGGACAAACAGGGCATTCAATTATAAAGAAAAACAAAGAAAATTTGAGGCAATGTGCCCACTTTTCAGAATAATCTGTGACCTTGATGAGGACTGGAGGTATTTTGACAAAAATAAGTACTATTTAATGTGAGATATCTCGAGTTAGGAAAAGAGTATTGCTACGGGGTTTGGAGGGTACGAATTGGAATTTTTTCTCTTTCACATGAGACCCTTGTGAAAAGCCACTGGAAAATGCCTTTAATCGATTGTGCTGCGAGCCGAACTGGCGATAATTGAATTTAAATATTATAAGTACATACTAATTGCGTATACACTTGTCTATACGTATATTATATCTGTACGTATACCCTAGGGTATAACCCTAACCTTATCTCTATGCGTACCAGTATAACCCTATCCGTATACGTACCACGTATATAACCCTACCCCAATCCGTATGCCTACCACGTAAAGAACCCTATCTCTATGCGTCACTGAATTAGAGCCAAAAATCTCCGAATTGCCTCCAAGAATCCGCAGAATCGTTTATCTCCATTTCAGCATACAGCGGGCTACTGACATGTAACAGTCAGATAGTCACATCAGGGAGTGCCTGGTCACATCTCATTAAGTTGACGGTCAGTTCATCGTACACGGCGGGGGATCTTTCAACTCTCTGACTGGACGATAATATCCGTGCCCCCAAGATTTTCTGGCATCTTATTGATACGGAGTCCCTGCCAATAACGTCTTCGCCCCATGAAAGCTTGTCGCTTCCCCAGTCGCCCCCCCCCCCTCCGCCCCACTGGCGATCTAGGCCAAAAAAAATTACTCGTCTGGACTACTCAACTTGATAATGATAAACGGCTTACTGGTTTTTTTTTGCTCTGACAAGGAAAACTTCTCTACTAAAGACCTAAAATTTTTTCGGCGCGCTACGCCCACTGTGGAATTACCCCAGTTTCTCCAATATATTGTAAGTTCCATTCAACATAGCTAGATAGCACAAGCCCTGTCCACCTCACAAGTAACATGTAGGTAGAGTACATAATTTATATAGAGATGATCGTAAATTTCATCCCAAGATCGCAAAGTAGTTGCTGTTCTCTTGTGTGTTATACGGTACGGTCGGTTGTTGATCGACTCACGGAGAAGGAAAAAAAAAATCGAGCGCTTCGCGCGCTTTGCAATGTCATGATTCAGATTCAAAAGAACACTATCAGTGCACAACTCGGCTGTTGAAGTATTAAGTGATGTGGTGCAAAATATGCCCTGCAATGGCATTGGATAGTCAGGCTCCTTCATATCCCTTCTCACCACCCCTCAATACAGGGGCTGTCGGAACTTGGGGTCAATGTAGTGGCCCGGCCCTTGTCGGGAAAATTCTGTCGCTACCCATAGTCGGTTTACTTATTTTGACTTTCAAAAGGGTCATTTTTGCCATAAAACCCCAAATTTTCGGTACGCTTCGCACACTTCCTCAGTTCCGTTACTTAATAGTACAAACCTTTTCCACCTTTTCACGTAACTTAATAAGTAGAAATACATGGTTTTATGTAAATGTCGGGAATTTCATCTCATTTTACTAAACCTATACTTAATGTTCTCTTGTGACCAGGTGACTGTCGTGTGGTACGGCTTGTGATTCGAGGAGGGAAGTGCAGTATAAGCTATGCAACATAAGGCCCAACTGCCCAGACAATTGACCTATACAGGCTTTAAAATTTTAGAAGTTAGATTCCGGGAGAAACATTAAATCAGCACTTTTGTTGTTCTAGTATATGCCAATTTTATGCAACATATGCCAAGCAATATGGCATGGTATAGTACACAGGTTTTCTTTAAATCCCCCTCACCAACCCCTCAACAAAAATCGGGACTGTCGTCACTTCGGGTCGCTGGCCCGCGTCGGGCAAATTCTAGCAGCATCCCTGCTGTGAATTGCAAAGAGACCAATAGTAGTGAACTACTTCACAATTTACACCGAATGCAATGGTTGTTAATACAGTCTATTAAAGTACCCAGCGTAGACTAGGCCTAGGTGCGTGGCTATTGTCACTGAAAGCTAGTGCCAGTTTGTGCTGGAATCCGCTACCTCGTGAGAATAAAATAAATTCAAACTCTTTACATTTTTTCCACCAAAATTGCACATCTTGATGGCTTCTATCAAGCCTGGCAAGTGCCATTTCCGGCGATCTGGGATGTATTAAAATCTCATATTTTCTTGGTACACTCCGCGCCAAAGCATGGTGAAGTTCCGTTAGATAGTAGCAAGGCGTCCTCCCACGAAATAGGTCAAGCCCCCCCCAGCGCTCCCCCACTAAAAGGATCCTGGCTACGCCACTGGGCTATGAGCTATTAAACGAAGTGACATGCTAATGCAGTACAGTTGTTTGGCATGCTTGCTGTCTACTCCCATCATAACTTGGTTTCGCAAGTTGGTTTTACTCACACAGTATCGTTAAAGTTCAATCTTTTTAAGGTTTTGTGATATTGAAATATACAAACTACATCATGCACAATTTCTTTTTAAAAGTACCGAAGTCGCTCATTATAGCCAACTTTAGGCCCATAAATTCCATATTCATCTCCACCTTTGTTTTAATTTATAAGACTTCCTTGATTTTCAGGCTAAACTAATGATAGCATATGTCCTTGTATAAAAGGAAGATTGAAGGAAGGAGGTTAAGAGATCTGACATTTCCTGACCCAAACGCCTTTTGCACTAGCACCAAACATTTATCAAAAATGAGATGGGAGTTTCCTTATTTTGTTATAACGGTGAAGGGGTCTTAGGGGAGGGGAATAGAGAAAGTTGCCGAAATATTCGTGTGGACTAAAATTATAAACTGCGGTATAAGATTTTTCAGAGAATATTTACTTCACTTCTCAAGGTATAAGTACAGGCAGGGTAAGGTTGTGTTGATGGTTCGGGGCGTGTTGAGGGTTCGAGGTAGCGTTACGTATTCTATGTTTGAACTAATTTTCCTGGCACAATCAATATCGAAAAGCAAGGAACAGCACTCGTTTGACAATCGATCTTATAGACGTTACCTAGTAAAATATTCGTATTTAGAAATTAACAAACTATACCACAATATCACTGCAACCACAATTATAAATATGAATGTACAAATTTACAGAACATATAACCATTCTCTGAATTCTCTGAGATTTTAGAGGCACCGTACCTTTCCATTGAGATTGTTGCCAAAGTAAATCTGGTAGCATTGGGTGTTTTTTATGTTGTAATGTTTGGTTGTATAATTTCATGCCCTTCATCCTGACACTGCCATTATTAAAGAGAAATATTGCGTTTGTTTTACTGACAATTTTCATATTTTTAAAACCAAAATCAATAGATACAGAATGATAGACATTTCAAAATAAGGCAGTACGGTAGCTTTCTCTTCAAGAAATAAGGCTTTCACAAGAAGAAATCCAGTTATTTGTTGCACAAAAGTAATTCGTTCACCCAAACTTTCAAAAATTCAAATGATGTAACATCCATAACTCTTGTAATGCATAATATTTTGAGGAGATAAAGCTATTGCTAGAGTTTATTGGTGAGACATAATGGTTACACAATGGTTAGAGGTGTTTTCGTTGTATGCTATGTTGGTGCTTTTTAAACGAAATATTTCTCTTTAAGCGTTATTCAGCGACGACGATGGCTCGTCTTCAGGTATTTTGGATAAGCGCCACCTTCTACTCCTAGAATATAAATATGTTCATTGGCCTATGTTACAAAAATGTCAAATTGTGTCATTGGGAAATACCACAAATGTTGAAATGACAGAACTTCAGGTCTGTGATTACATTTTTCCATGATTACTCATCGATGGGTTCTCGAGGCATAATTTTCTGCCAGAGTATGTGGGGTTATTGTCGATGGAAGGGAAGGATGGAGAGAATGAGAATGGAGAGACAGGTAAGGCTAGGACGGTGGGAAGACGGAAGGGGAGGGGCCTGAGGAAGTTAACGGGCGGGAAGACTGGAAATGTGACGAGGGATAGAGCCAGGCCGACTTTGCATGGGAAAGAGGAATGAGTGAAGGAATTAGGAAAGTGAAGAGTACGTTAGAAGGCTCGATCGGGGTGGGCGGACCAGGAAGTAGGCTGGCAGGGTTAGGGAGAGAATCGGATAAGGACGGCAAGAAGGAAGGAACAAATGAAAGGGGGAGGTGCAACTAAGGTACCGATCTTAATCTTTCATCACTATCAATAAAGGACACTTTAAGTCACTGACACGGTGAAGATTTTCTTTAATGGTCACACAATGTGATGGGAAGGGTCAGTTGTGTTGCCACGGAATGTGGTTTGGTGCCAGAACCCTAAGGAGTAGGTATAGCAAAATTGACAAGTAAAGAGAAATTAAGAGTGAATTGGAATATAATGGATAACTGTTGCAATGTAAAATGAGGCGAAAATTCATAATACTTAGAGGCCCTTAGGGCACACTTCGCGCTAATAAATCTTACGTAGTTTTAAGTTATCGTTATTCCTTTATGCAAGACAGTTTGAGTAGAATATTTTTCAAAACCTAATGCAACTGTCGCTTTTATCATCCTTCCTTCTAGGTGAGAATCGAGGGTTTAACGGCACCCATCTCCTCTCATCAGGAAAAATAAATAACATGATTGAACCAAAAAGCCCAAAAGGCTTGAATCTTTGCCGAAAGAGGACGCTTTGTTGCACTTAGCTTCATCTCTTAAATTTATATTTTTTACGAGTTTTTTCAAAATTTGAACTCTGCTGACCTCACATGTCCTATGAACCCCACCAAAAATTAAAAAAAAAAATAAATAAAAAAAATGTCTTAGAAGGGATTCGAAAGAAATGGAGCACTAATTTACTACGTTGTCAAGAACTCGTTGAGCGTATGGTATTTCTAACCATACTATTGTCACAGCATCCTTCACACGTGCTCATCATTAAGTAATTCAAATTTTAATTATTACTGTAACCGTTATGCTTGTGAAAAAAATAAATGTTGTCTTCTATAACTTTGTCTTTACAATGGTAGAAAAATTTAGGCCTAACTTTTCGTTATTCACGAAACGGCGGACATAATTTGGAGGTATCGCCCTTTGTCTCTTTACATGGTTTTCGAAGTTTCACCTCTGATGACCCACTATGGCTTCCAACAGACATGTAGGGTCCCTTCTCTCTTAAAGTAACACATTTATACACCAAGTGTGAAAAGGATCCATCATCCCTGTCTTGAAATATCGTGTTTCTCAAGGTTTACGGTTTTTGTCCTCTGATGACTTCACATGACCTCTGACCTCCACTGAAATCATCATCTCAATACGATAAAGTTATATTTCAAGTATGAATATTGTTCATTGCTATCTTGATATATCGTGTTTACAAACAGTTTTGAAGAATTTCGTATTTTCACCTCCAGTGACCTCAGATAACCCTAGACATTTTCCAAAATCAAAACTGTTCACTAACTGACTATAACGCATCCATATACCAAGCATGAAAAGCATCCATGCTTCCTACCTAGAGATATCGTGTTTACAAACTTTTCGGTTTTTGACCTCTGGTGACCTCATATGATCTTTGACCTCAACCAAAACCAAAAGGGATCTTCCTCTTAATATGATAATTTTACATTCTAAGTATGAAAAGTATCAATCATTACTGTCTCGATATATGGTGTTTACAAGACAAGCGTCTTAAACACACATACACACAAATACCTTGATAGTGACAGTGGTAAAATATGAGTTTTCCAAAGGAAATAACCCATTTCCCAAAGACCTCCCTGATGAAAGGACTTGACAATCACAGTTGGAATCTCTTTTTCTGAAAGGAATACATAGGATTTAGGATAAAAGGATACAGTGTAACCGTCTGCATGTACTATTTGCTCAATGCCTACTACGTTTGAAATACAACAAAAATGTAACACTTGGGTTTTACAATTCATTGGACATTATACTATTTTTTATAACTCTTACTGTAACAAGATAAATAAATAATAACGTAAAATCATTGATAAATTAGGGTGCTTAGAAGAAATAGAAATTAGATGATAAAAGACATACATATATTACTCCTTGACTCTCGACTATCCCTTGACATACTCAACCGACTGCATGGTCAAGTGGTCAGAACATCCGACTTGCAGCCGGAAGGTCGGGATTCGAATCCTGGCCGGGTCATACCAAAGACTTTAAAAATGGAACCTACTGCCATTGTTCTTGGTGCTCAGCATAAGCAATGGAGTAGGGAAAACAAGCCAGTGAGCCACAACTGGAAAAAGGCCGTGGCCGGCCAGACTTAAACCAATTGGTTACAAACTGAGCCGTAAAACCTCATCTAACTAACTAACCATTGACAGACTCTGAACTTGACGAAAATTCCCTCGAAGGATTACGAAAACCAGTGCTACCATGTACTGCACTTTAGCATTCACATGCTGCTACGGACATAAATATCAAACATAAATATCAAGTACTCTCACAAATGAAGTAGCCGATCACAACTTCCAAATAGAAACTTCACTAAGTTCACTTAGAGCGGAACGATAGAAACTATCCTAGCTATCTTAGAGAAGCTCTACCATCTTCTTACGTGCAGCGAATCTTAAAACGTTGGACTTAAATATTTGTCCCTTTGATCGTCCCTAATCACAATTTTCAGGCCTTGCAGAGTTGTATTTATACATAAATAGGGCTCGTTTACATTAAAAATATTAGGGGAGGGCTGAACATGCCTTTAACTGACAAACTTTTTTTAGTCTTATTACTTTGAACAACATAAAATGAACTTCTGCAGACAAGGTAAACTTAGATTTAAGAAGGGAATACCGTAATTAATCTATGCGAACTGCATAACCATAAATTGGTTGATCCAGAACTGATGTCGGGGATGTGGCGAAATATGGGAGCAACGATGAAACTGTTAAGGTAATCTCACTGTCTAGCCTTATATAATTTTCCGTAAAAATTCTAGGAGGAGGCAATCGTTCCTTGTGCCTTCAGTAACCGACACACTGCTCCATAGCAGTATACGCTAATAACCTATTTCTCCTAGATATATGAAGGGTGATAACAAATACACAAATATAGTTGTCATCACAGAGTAACGGGTCGTTAATACATGCATTAGTGGATGGCTTATTAATAAATGACAGTAACGTGGTCAAACTGGTGGTAGCTTCAGTCCTACACATAGACAAACAACATCCTTAAACTGTTAAACATGAAACTGAAAAAGATACATAATTTGTGTAAATTACATTTAATTGTTCCACGAAATGAGATTTCTTTAAAATTTTCAATATAACGTATTAATAATTAAATTCTACTATTTGTTGATGATAAAACGTCATGGAGGCAAAACTCGTGCTATGCAAAAGCTAAGATAGAAACGCGTCTCTATTTTGACAAATAAATGCATGATTGTCGGTAGACATTTATAACCTGATTAATCTTTCATCGTAAAACACATTATTTATTAAGATGCGAGTAAAGCAAGAATATTCATCAACAAGGTTTCTCCGTGCTTTTTTTGCAAGGGTTTTTTTTTTGTTTGTTTAAGCTTTGCGGCTTAAAGTCTTAGTGTACTTTGTCTTGTTTTTCTGTTCACTGGTTTTCTGTTTTGTTTATTGTATCTTTGTTTTTATACTTTTTTATTTGCACAGCGTATAAGAACGAACGCATTTCATTGCGTTAACTTTCTTGTTTCATTTGATTATTAGCATTTTCATAATTATTGTACAACATTTTAATTTAAAAACACCCTCCCTTGTACCCGGCATGGCATAAAATCGTCTAAAAATCTTCCAAAGTCGTAACGAATTCCACACAAACCCTCACGGTGATGAAACATGGCAGATTATGGATTACTAGACCATACATCCTGGTGCAGGATGCAGTTGAGAATTATTGTAGGGTGGATTCTTGTGGAGATTAACAACTTTCCCTTACAATGACAAGCGCTAATAATTGAAATATGAATAAATCTTTTTCTTGGATAGACGTTTACACCAATGTATTAATATATGGAACTGCAATTGTCAATAAACTTTTCGACGTGCTTCGTGTGAACTAAGTACAAACAGGTGTCAAGTTACGACTGCTGTCCGCAGGAAAACTTTTGCAGAAGAAACCTCGTTGTTACATCCTGTACAGAAAAGCTTGAGTAAATTATCATTTCCTAAGCCCTTGCAATCCACTTTCACCACCAACTACCACCATTCTCATTAAGTTGAATGACGGTTATTATCTTACATTTGTAATCATCATAAGGCTTGCCCCCCCCCACTTTCGGATCTCAAATCCCATCCCTGATATAGACATTAATCTACGCCATATTCGAAGAAAAGAATCGGTTATTGGCAGTATGTGTGGATATAAGACAATATTTGATTCACCAATCTTATTTTACAAATAGCCTTCCTTGAAGAGCCTACTATTGGCTTACGTAGTTCACGAGAAGCAGGATACTTCTCCACAGACATTTACCTAAAATTTAAGAGTGAAATTCAAGATGACAGGTTTTTAAAACATCGGCAAAAGAAAAATATCCTTTATAAGGAACATCCAGAACCTAGTGCTACAGCACAAATAGCAGCCCAAAATAATACACGAAATAATAAGAGACAAATAATGCCAAAGGGGCTGCCATATTCTAAAATGTGAGTTTTGTGACGAAGAGAAAGTGAGTTCTGATGTAGGTGTTAAATCACAGCTTCTTGCCTTACAGCTTCTCTTTTTACTAGATTACGGTAGGTGGCTTAATCGTTTATTAACCGTTTATATTTGTAATCCTTGGAAAATTTGTCGATGCGGACACGGTCACGTATCTTACACCGAAGATACAAAAGCCATATCACCACTATTAATACAATAATTCCTCCTACGGCCATGATCAAAACCTGTAAAGAACAAAAGAAAAGGAAAGAGTAGAAGAGTGAGACGTTGTTAGCATATTCCTCAATAAGTATTCTGAGTACATCACAGGCTTTAATGCCTAACCATGGGTAAGCATTCATTGTCTTGCGTAACATATTAGACAATAGTTTACTTTTAACTGGGTTCATACCTCGCCAGGCGAGCGTTTAAATCACTTTGCCATTGGCGTGGGGATTCAATGTATTTGTTTACAATTTATACTATTTCTCAGCAAAGTTGAAAATGGTGTCGTATTCATTCTTGCTGCTTTTATGTCGAAAGAATATGTTACCACCAATTTGAACTTCATTTGTGATTTCAATGCATATATACTGTTGGTATAGTATAAGTGACGCCCCTAGTATTTGCCGTTATGGATCTTTAATCGTCTAAGATCAGGAACTGTAAAACTTTTTACCCCTCCGAGGTCGTAGCTCCTTCCAGCAGTTTTAGTTTTTTGGATAGAGGGGTCATCATTATTCATAGTTCTTTCATGAAAACTCATTCAGATCTGGGTACACTCAACGTGCAAATTACACGTAGAGGTAGAGAATCTATAAATTAATAATGAACTCCCTGGAAACCCCTTCAACAAAACCAAATAGGCCTTATTTGAATCCGTTTGTAATTTTTGAAAAGAATTATAACTTTGGAAGAATGTTACCTTCTAGATTTGCCGCCACCTCACTGGCACGGTCATTATTAATTACATTTTCCTTCATTAAGTTTATTTGCCCATTAGTTTAGGCCTATATTATCAAATACGTATGCATGCGAAACTGACAATATAATCTGATCAAGGTTGGCATAAGGAAAACAGTTCAAGAATATGAAATTATATGCCCTGTTGCAGTAGTTCATATGTCTCTGGCAACACGCTTGTCGTATACCAGCATACTAACATACATTTAAAAGGCTATGTAAGTATGCTATCACAAACTAGCCGAAATGTAATGGAGAATACGATTAGCACTAACATTTTTCAGGAACCGACAACTATTGGTGATGGGCAAAACCATGACAAGGCTTACATGAGGCCAAATTAGTTCATAGTAGCATAGTATTAAACTGTCATATAAATTCATGTCAGCCTTACTTTTCGACTTGCAATTCAAATCCAGACGAGCAGAGAACAACCACATCATAGCAGCATAAATGAAACACAAATATAAAGTGTTACCTTTCAACAAGGGAAAATTGTTCAACAAACAACCACAAACATGCAGAATATCCACAAGATTGATACATAGGTGAAGCGAAAACGATAACAGAAAAGAAACCCATTTCATTACCTTATTGACAGTTATGTTATTTATGCGATGTTCACAATTGGGTCCTTCGTAGCCTGATCGACAAACGCAGGTGTAACCATTAATACGATCCTGACATGTAGCTCCGTTCTCACATGGTCTGGAGACACACTCGTTGATATCTGTTTCACATTGGGACCCTGTGAAACCTTGAAGACACTTACAGGTATAGCCATTTACGAGA
>WURT03079530.1:0-13119 GCA_009936505.3 Holothuria glaberrima | reverse complement strand
TGTGTATTGTGTCTCTCAGTTATATTTAGTATTCTCCCAGCAGAATAAGCCTATCCCCTTGAACTCGACGCGGGGCCCGCGTTACACTAGCTTAAATCTTTGGCAGTGTGACAATTTGTGTACAAAAGATACTTCAATTTTAATTCATGACGAAAGTTATTTGAATAAAAGTATCATCATCAGTAATTTATTTTCCATCGTACCTAAAGCCTAGCTTTTAATTGCTATCCTTACTGTATTATAACATTGTTCTCAAACTCCAATTGAGTTATCTAACAATTTCACTCTTTGCCATAATTATGTCCGTTTAAAGTTTTTAATGTGTGTCAATGAAATTGAATTTTAAACTCAAGTCGTGTTATCATCACTATGAATCTAAAAAACATGCACAGGTAAGATCAGTTAATGTGACTTCTGTGTTAAAGCTAAGCACTAAATGTTAATCATCTTGGCCTAGTTAATTCATTTAACCCCCTCCCCTTCTCAACACACCAGAATGGAAATTATGTTATCACTCTTCCCAGAACACAGAAACAAACCAGCCTTACATCTAAAAATTACTGAAAAAAAACTTTCCGCGATAATTGCAATCATATTTGCAAAACTGCTGAAATATGTTATAATTTACAGTACACAGTAACACATGTAAAGTGAATACATACACTGTTTACAATCACAAGACATTAAACTAAGTGACCTTTACATCACCTGTCACAACATACAACTGATAACAAAGGAAGCTCATTTACATAACAATAGATCCGCAGCCATGAAAATAATAGAACACACCGTACATATTGAGAGGTTATGTTATACAACACGGTGAGCTGTCCATCGTACTGTAAATAAAGCACATTGAGTGTTGTATACAACTGCAGCATACACATGGCCTTGAAAAATACAATTAAACTTTGAATTAAAATGCTGACACTTTTAATCGGAAAAGATAAAAATAAATATAGTTAGAAGTAATGCTTACATTTAATTTCATGTTAGTAAGTATCAAGTCAAATTTAATTTTATTCCATTTTATAAATATTCTTGTAAAAAATGTATAATCTACTGGTCCTTCTCCTGTGTCATCTTTCTTCTATCAGGTTCTATGACTGTCTGCTGCCACCATCCGTCCAGGCTGAGTCTGTTTCTGTTCTTAGATCAAGAAACGTTGCAGGTAACATACAGTCTGTTATACTGTGTTTCATGAAAATAAATGTAATGTACACATAATTATAACAGGAGGGGTCACTGCTATTACACTGTGTGTTATGAATAACAGGAGGGGTCACTGCTATTGTATTGCGTGAAATGAATATTAGGATGGTTCAGTACAACATCAAGACAATCATTTTAAGGAAAGTTGGACGTATGTTATGACTAAACGTTTAAAACTACAGTTAAAATTTTGTAGTTTCCCTAGACGAGAAAATATAATTGGTCATTACAAACACAAAATGATCATACTTTTAGTTATGTTTACCTGTTCATATGAGACGTTAATGTTTTACATAGTCCAATGTATTAAACGTAATCTCACTTCTATGTAAACAATCTAGTCAAAATAAAGTATGTTATTTACTCTCTTAATCAATAATGTAATCATCCTGTAAATGAATTATATATATATATATATGATGTTTACTATTATGAGAAACCATTATTTAAATGTTATAGAAAGATTTTGTGTTTGTGTCATGGAATTTTTCATATACACGCAGACAGAATGGTAAATAATTTAACATACCAAGATGGCTGGGTAACTTTACTTCCAAGCCCATAAATATTTTAATTGTTTACATAAACTTTCACCTTTTGAAATAATGGAACATTCATAATTTTAGTATTTTTTGATATTTTAAAAAGAAAAACTATTGTCATAATTTATTGATGAAACTGAATAGTTAACAATGATAAAGTTACCTTCAGTGTTATGTTTATTCAATGTACACATAATACTGCCCTTAAGTCCATTGAATGTATTAATTGGTGTCTTGATTGTTGCTTATTTCAGTTATCTGGCGTGGGAAGTATCAACTGAATCTACAGTCCTCTCTCTGGGAGGTAAGTGTCTAACTTAAGTCTTTCACCTAGCAATGTTAATATGTGTAGTTGGCATTTTTACTATGATCACATGAGAACATGACATAACGCTGTCTAAAATGAAAAATTGTCAAAGTGTTCTAGCAAAATGAAAAAAGTAATGACTGAAATTATTGTTTAGAAAATAATGTTCGAGGGTTGAAAGAAAGAACTGTCCATTTAATTGTTAGCTAGTAAAGTGATGAATAGATATTATTGGACCAAATGGATTTAAAAATGGTACTGGACTACCCTGTAGACAGTGTAAACTCAGGAAAACAATGAAATAGGTTGTTGAAACAAAAGTATTTAAAGACAATAAATGGGTTGACTAATTTAAATTTCCTTTGACATAGCAACTGTTATGTAGACAGTTAATTCTAGTTTCAAATCTGAGAATGTAATTGTGAAAACGTTTGTACATATGCATGTGAGAAAGACAGTGGAATTAATGCACTTTTCTGTTATAAATCCATCTTCTCTTTAGCAGTGCTTTTAGACATCTTCCCAAAGCAAAAACCAGCCAAAGCCAAAAGTTAAGTCTACAGCCTACAATTTTGAGGCAAACATAAAACCACTTTTTCTTCAAAAATAAAGCCCCCTTTTCTTTTTTACTATAGAAAAATATACACGTCACTGATTTCGTACCAACCTCTGTGCCGGTTTCACTCACGAAGCTGATATAAAAATTGTAAATTGCAGATCGTTTGTTATCTTTGAGGCAATCTGCTGTAAATATCATCAAAAAGGGTATACTGAAGTAATTTACAAAATGCTAACTTAACAGTTTCACATTATTTAAATTTTCTTACCAACCCTCTAGTTCACTAATCCATCCGTTTACCCAAATATCGATTTTTTCTACAATATGACTTGCTTTGACAACTAATATGCGACATTACACTCGAATGCACTGCTACCATAGAAGTACTACATTAATATCTGACAATACAGGTGCACATGCAGTCCTACATTCACCTGACTTAAACACGCCAACTATTGCATTTTACGAGGTTATTTCTGTCTTTGTCTGGTAAGTGTGCATTCACGGGACTTTGACGGGAAACTATTATTCTTCAAGAATAGTTGACTTGTTGTCTGTTCGGGAAATCCCCAGTAATAAGACTGTATTATACACACAACAAATAACATCGGAAACAATTTTAATTTTAATGCACGGTTTTCTCTTGCTGCAGTCGTTTCTTCTTGAAGTGAACTCTGCAGTATTTTCTGGTATACTTTAATCTGTGTCATCATGAATTTGAATTTATGCCGATAAATCACTTCTAATATTAATAGAGGGTATTTTCTCAGAAGTACCGGTATATTGTTTCTCGTAATGGAGACGGTTATTATCCTCATTTAAATGTAAACTGTGGTATTATTCACAAGCCACTGTTTTTTGTGCAAGCCCTTTTTGCGAATCTCAAAAGACCCTGAGTAAATGTTGTAAAGTAGGATCGTTAGCACTGGTATCATCTTTGAGGAAGATTTTGTGGCCTCGGCCTCGCTTCTCCATCCACCGGCCTCCGGTATGTATGGCTCGTATAGGAACTTACGAATGACACTGCTACTGGCTGATTTAAGGTTGCAATTAAAGTTTACCAAAAAAATTTACCAAAGATTCCACAGAAATGGTAGACCTTTTTCCAAAAATCATTTAGGCCATCCGTCATTTTCATGTTTGCAAATGTTTAAGTGTGTCCCTCACAAATTATAGCCTGCCGCACACGACAGAAACAAAATTTCTTTCCTGTCATTTGAGTCGGCTATAACTTCTTTTAATTACTGTAATTCATGTAACCAAAACCTCACATAAACACGTCATAGCAAGTGAGGAGCTAGCTGAGCAAAGTGACACAGGTATTTTCCTGACTTCGTTCTCTGTGTGAGGCAGGTTTATCGCATTCACATATAGGCTGACATATCTGCAATGATAATTTGAAGGTCCAATGCACTGATTATACTCCTATAGATATACGGTCTCAGCCTCGGCTCCTGAGGGTATTGCCTCGACTTCAGCCTCTAACGTAGCGGTCCCGGCAGTAGTCATCCGGAGACAGGACTTGACTACCACAGCACTGGTTAAGACGAACTATAAGACAGCAACGTTAATAGAATTAATTATATATCTTCAAAATCGAGTCATACCGTGGACTTAACAAAATGCATATTCTACAATTAATTCTAAGTAATAAATTCTCAGCATTTTCATCATTCCAAGCCCTCTGATTGCCCACCCCTCTCCCTAAGATATCCTCAGTATATAACTTTGTACTATCAAACTCCTCAATGTTCACAGTGCAACATATTAACTATTTCTTTACTTAGTCTGATTCACGTACCTGAGCTGTCAACCAAACTGCTAGTCACGAGTCACATTGAAGTTGCTAGGTAACCCAGTAAACATGGTTACTTTGCCCGAAAACTCTATTTCAATTATAACTCTAAGTTTGAAGTCTGTTCGGAAAATCCACGGCCCGGTGATGAGACTGTACTATACACACATCATTTGAAAGCCTGAATTTAAATTTAATTTTTAATTTGATGGAAGTGTTTCCCTTGCTATAGTTCTGTTTGGTGCATTATTAGATGTGTCATCATGAATTTGAAAAGCCTATGACTATCAATAACTTTCAATATTCATAGACTATACTTTCCCCGAGGTGGCGACGATTTATCTATTTTTCTTTAAAACCGCCAAATTCATACTGACTTCCCATGTGAACCATGCCTTTGTAGGACTTTAGGACTTTTACAGAGAATAGTACTTATCACCAGTTAAATGTAATATGCCACCATCGAGGTGGTGTCTCATTGCAACTCAAGTATTCACGTTTATCCTGAACCTACAAGCACAGCTTTTACCTTTGATGGTTAACTAAATTTGCTGTTGAGTATATTTAATAATGTAATAATATAGTATTCACTGTCTGTATGACTTGATTCCAGCAATATCCCAAACGGTGTCGCCTGTAATTCAAAAAAAAAAAAAAAAAAAAAAAAAAAAAACAATGTCTTACATGTAATTTTCCTACTCTTAAACGCTTTAAAACTAAATTAAGACAATTTATAAACGAAAAAATTGCAGCTTCTTAAAAGCAAAAAGCAATGCTCGAAGATTCAAAAAGGGTAAAGTAACTAAGTAAAATGTAGGCCGTGATGTTTGATATCTTACCCGTATTCGAAACCAAATAATGTCACTTCAAACTACTCAATTTTAATTCCATGCCTAAAACAAATAAACAAAATTACCTGACCGGGTAAATGCAAGGGATCCACCTACAGGTGTAATTTCCACTGGTAAAGAACTACTGACTCAGATGGATTTGTGTTTACATCTATTTAATTCTTTTCATAATTAATCTCCTGGTATAGCGCAATCAGTCTTTAGAATAATCGTCTTTTTTCAACATTTACATTATTTTCAAAGTTTTTTCTTAAGCTACATTTCCCTTGCAACTGGAAAACAATTCGGATCCGAACGTTACTTGTACCACCTATGCACATTTTTAAGTCGTGTAACCAGGATTTCCCCTAGGACGGACGAGGATCGCTACGATTTACCTTTTAGAGGAATCTTTCTGAAGCTTACTCGGTCAAAAACCTGGCAAGAGGCACTCTCCCTCCCTTGCCGCCTCCACCGCTTGCACATATACGCTGTTGCCAACGCTACCACATCTCATACCGAATAGAATAGTCATTAACAGAGTTATCGATTGAATGGAAGGTTTAACGAAGGTGAAAATGGCAAATTACAAACATGGGAAGTCATACCTGGCAAATTTGTGCTCTTGGGATTTTCAAGGTCTTTCATATTTTCTGGTTAAGAAAATAAAATTTCCATTTGAGTAAATTTGTCGGAAAGGCAAACTATCCTTGGCATAGAATATTATTTGTACCCCTACTTATCCTCCAGGTGACATGGACAATAAAAATCTTGTTTAATATCTGTGCAAAACAATAGGAAAGGAATAGTTATATTTATATATTCATATATATATATATATATATATATATATATATAAACGGTCCAACAACTCTACGACATGCGAGTTTTTACAAACATTTGGGATCATACTGAAAAATCTGATCACATAGAGATAGCAGACAGCTAGGAGCTATCGAGGTGGCTATGCGGAAAAAGTATTCACCGGAAGGATACATGAACTTTTCTTCTGAAAAATTGTAACGAAGTGGAGAAATTTTCCTCTCGTTTTAACCTGAGGGTTTCGGGACAAATTGTGAGTAGGCCTGTGCTCATGTTATTCACTAGGCGCAAGCATCTAAAGAGAACCCCTATATTACCGACTTTCGGCAAACACTGACAAGGTTTCCGGCGAAACTGGCTAATAAGGCTAGTAAGCCAAGGGGGTGGGGGTCGCTTCTGTGACAAGGAGGTTAGATGGAAAAGTAGGCCCAAACGCCAATTTCCCTCCGTTGTACATATCTTAATTTGCTTTAAGACAGGGGGACTCGGCCCAATTCTCATGGTAATTTGAAAGGTCCTGTCATCTATGAGGTTCTTATGGTTATTGTAATTGTTTTTCTTTTTTTTTTTTGTTGCCCTTGCTACCACAAATAATACTTTTACACAAACTGTTAACCCATAGTTTACAGTTTAACTTGAGGACAGTTCATTTAATCTAATGTTCTTGTAAAAACACCCTCACAAATCTTTCTGCAGCTGTTTGCGCTCAGTTGCAGTCTTACATTTGGGTTCGAAGTCTAATTCACAGGGTAGGGTCGCTCAATTAGAGGAAGGCTGATTTCTTGGCCAGGGGAAGGTTCGTCCCATCATCACTTCCCTTCTGGATACACGCATGATTTAAAGCTATGAGCAAATATCGGGAAGTAGGCAAATAAGTTAGAAAGGGACCGGGAGTGCTTTTTCTGAGATGATTAAGCTCGTAGTTATTGTATTTAGATGTAAAGAAACGGGGCTTCTTACCTGTCTTAGGGCATTATGCGGTGTATCCTGAGTGTTTGTTTTAGACTATTCATCAAGGATATGATAACATTCTCAGTATAAGTTAATATAGAAAGGCTGACGAATGATGTGGCCTCTCAAATAACACATGGATTGGCGTAAGAGTAGTGTTCCAACTAGCCCCAGAACCTCACCCTCACCCTTAATTTTGGGACACTAAGATTGAAAAATTTTCTGGCATTGTTCCTCGCTTTGTGCAAAACCATCGTTATTTCTCTAATTTGTTGAATTTCTGTTTTTAGCCACTGTTCCTTGCATTAAAATTTATTTTTGTCAACTCCAACCTACCACAATTGACATTGATTAAAACCGTGCACTTCTGCTCATAACCAAACCACCAACCAAACAGGCCGCCAAACGTGAAATTTTTAATCACACATTATGTAAAGGTCGAAGAACCCTAGTCTCACTATCTCGTTAGTGACATGTGAAAGTTGAAAAGAGTACCCTGTTCGCTATATGTACTTGCAGTAGTAAATAAAATAGCAGTGGTTAAAAGGGGAAGGTAGTCGCCCAGAGTTTATTTTCAAAAATGTCCAAATTCTTACGGATCTCATCTTATTTCTCTCACAAGTATTTTTTGTAGTGTTTCCTGATAACATCATTGAATATTGAAGGTAAACCAAGGAGTTATTTTGCGTGAATTTAAGAAATAAGTAACAAAAATATTGTCACATGATTGATATGAGCCATTCCTGAACTAGTGTACCTGGGTCGCCTAACTCAAATAGAGGATACTGTATTTTCCTTTGAAATGTACAGAAACACCCAAGACCGTGAATACTTTCAATTTTATACGTCCTATAAACAGATAGAGCTATAAGAATCATGTACGGTAATTCTTTACTTTTGAGGCCAATTGCGGATATAGCTCAGATTTGAACTTTTATAGCTTTATAGCGCTATGTCGGCTATACTGAAGTATGGACCGGCCTTTAGTCCGTTAACGATGGTCACAGAACTGCTAATTCATTGAAAAATGCGATATAAGGTTCCAAAGTCGTAACAGGTTGAACTAATCTCTAGTTCGCCTTATACCTTTAAGGTGCGTTATTTGTTAACAAAACTTTCAGACACGGGATTTGATGAATGAAAGTCTCTATGTGTGTGTGTGTGTGGGGGGGGGGGGCTGATATACTGAAAGGATTACAACTATTAGAGGGGGTGCAGGCTAGGGATCCGATCGAAGTACCAAACATCACCGAATGCGACGCAGAGAGAAAACTCTGTTGAAGGCTTGGTGCCCAGGGGCCCGCCATATGGGCCCTTTTGGGGTCCAGGGAAAGCATCCGGAAGCCTTGTGACACACAAGCAAGCTACAGCAGTGGGAAAACTATTGTGCTAGAGAGGATTCCGAACAGGATTCGAAAAGATTACACTTTTCTCACTAAAGGAGTTTTTACTTGATTTCCTCCAGCGTCGGTAAACGGCAAGGTATGTTACCTTATAATGAACCCTACTAAGTTATCAGGAAAGATGTTGGCCAGACAGAGGGGCTTAGTTGACTCTATTAACCAACAAACCAACCCTGAAGGTCGTAATATAACACACATTATTATAAGGTTCAAAAAATCCTGACAAGTTCAACATTCTGTCAGTTTACGCCATGCATATAAAAAGCATTATTTGTTAACACATTTTCCAACGGCGAAATTTGATGTTTGAAAGTGTGTCAGGGGGTGGGGTGTGGGGGGGGGGTGAAATATCAAACGGCCACGAAGACGCCACAGAAGCGCCGAAAACTCCCTTGAAGGCTTGGGGCGCATGGGCCCGCCATAGGGCGCCGTTGCAGGTCCAGGGGAAAGCCCGGAAGCTCTGATGTACTTACAGGATTAAAACCATTAAAATGAAACATTTGAATTGTTTAAAACTAATCGGATGTGCACAAAGAGATAACGAAGGTCACATTTTTATCATTTAAGAATAGTCTCACACAGGATAACGGGTCTGTCATTTTTATGACGAAGGGAGTTTGGATTTGGGGGAGGGGTTACAATGGTAATGGACGAGTTTATATGAAGCTTGGGAACACGCAAGATGCTCTACAGAAAGAAACAACTACACAATATTTAAAATGAACGTGGGCGAATCGCGCCGAAGAGAAAAAAGCGTTACGCAAGACATTTATCCTAGGCTTTCGTTTTTCTTTATACTTTAAATGCAATATTAGCCATTATATAAATCGATTCCCTTACTTTCCCGGTCATATTTTCTTTTCTGTTCATTTGTCAACTTTTTGGGACAAGGAACCCCTCAAAATTTTTATAATTGTGAAAAAAAGATAGCTTCAAAAATTCAGGTCAGAGAATAATTTTGTACAGACAATCGAAGTTTGGGGGTTATTGGGGGTTTACTTTCCAAAATCAAGAAAATGAGACATGGTAATTTGCTTTAGCAGTGAAAATGCCGGTATTGCAATAAGCATTTGATGCTGCATCTTCGCAAGGGCAGCAATGCCGAATTAAAGTTAAAGCCGGAGGCTAGAGACCTCGGGTCTTCCCCGAGAATTAATTTGATGTCTCTTGGGCCATTCTGGAACATTTGTGCAGAAAATCCTGAGGTATAATTCCAAATGCTAGTGAAACATTTGTCTTGATTGCAAATTATAGTAAACATCTGTCAATTTCATTAAGATGGTGATAGTTGGTGAACAGCGGGAGGGGTTGCAAGGAATTTGGAAATAGGTCTTATTTACTCCGACAAGATGCAATAACGCTAAAAATCCACCTGGGCTAGTACAAACATGACACTCTTTCGCAGAAAAAAAAAATGCAAATTGCGATTACGTATACACGAGTAGGCAAGTTCTGAATCGTGAAGGTCTATGCATGGAGTGTATCATGACCAACGTGCGTTTAGTACTCAGTGATGCTTAGGCTGCCACGGCCATCCTTTGAAATAAATTACAACTGAGGTGCCAAACAAAATCTTTCAAGAATGTGCCGCCACCATTGTTTTAGTTTTCATTGCGAAATGTGCGAAGAACTTCTAGAAAATAAAAATCCTGGCATCTATGGTGTATGATGATTCCCTATATTTTACATTGTTAACTTTACTAAAACATTAACCGTTTCCTTATGTTCCTCTGTTCGTGCTTCTTTTCGTTCATTTCTTATGGCTTAGTTTTCGTATAAAATGTGTGGAAAAGGTGGATCGGCCTTGCCCCACCACCACCAATAATCCCACCTATGACAACTACCTTTCAACCTGGTTCTTCCCCAACGTGCCCACGTATTGAATACATCTGTATAACCTCACCTGGTTGTATTCTCTTTACAGTATCGTGACTACCCTGGTAGAAAGATGACGGATGAAGACTATCAGAAAGAGGTGAAGGTAGACTGAGTCACTTGTAGTGAGTGCTAAAAGGGTAAGGTAATGAGTGCGCTTCTCCATTTTTGAGAAAAGCAAAACTTAAATTGCCGTAAATTGCGTCTTAGCCCCTGAAACAACTTATCCCAAAACAAAGATTCAGTTCCGCTTACTATGCTCCGGAATATTGTTGCCCCTTATCATTGCGATGTACAATACAATTTATTTGTATAATTGTTAATTTAACTCGCCTTTTCTCATTATTACAATTACGAATTTCATTTCAACAAATTAAAAGTTTAGGAACACTGTCTTTAGAATATGGTTTCATGCTCTGTCATACCTCAGACCAGAAGTGCAGAAACGTAAGAAAGCATTACCAGCTTAGCTTTTCTCGCTCTTAACCAGGAACTCCTCCCCACCTCCATGATATTGTAACACAACACTCAAAAGATAGACCAACACAATCACACAATCTCAGTGTTCTCCTCAGGTCCAAAGTTTGTCTGGGCGTTTGTCCCTGATTTGGCAGATAGTACTCGTGCTAGAGTATTCAAAGCTATTATAAAACCTAGAAGGTAGCACACCACCAATTATTCCTCCATTGACTTATACACAAATTTGGGTCCATTTCGTGGCCCCTGGACCCTTGTAGAAGTTTTCAACAGGCACATGATAGCCCTCATATTGATGCTGACGAAAAGGCCTTTCACAACGATTTCAAATTTGTGTACCATGACCGTTGAAATTTTGAGCTAGAAGGGCCTGTATAATAGAGTGGTGGTTCTTGTTTTTTTTTCTCATTCAAAAATGGGCGTGGATCATGGGGGGACGGGGGACGCGTCCCCCTCACTTTTTTGGAAGGGGGCAACATAGCCGAAAAGTCCCCCTTTTTTAAAAATAATGAAATTTAAAACTATGATTACGAATTGACACTACATAATAAAAGCTAAATTTCGCCCAAATATGCACCATTTGCCATTTAGACACCTTCCAATATCATTTTTTCTTCAAAGGGGAGGGGTTCCCCTTCCCCATAGACCCCTCCCACAGGACAGCGATTCATATAACGTGAAAACTTAAAGAATGTACTGTTCACTCACTTCACGAAGTGTAGTTCTGATTTACCCCAGACTGAGTAAAAAATTCACTTAAGCAAGCAAAATTTAAAAAAAAAATTCCTAAAAAAGTAGAAATTCTTGGTGATATGTTCAATTTAAATTTAGCACCAAATGTAGCACCATTTTGCATCTTGCCCACCTTACGTGAGCAAAATTTTTCCATTGGGGAGGTAGACACCCCTCCCCTCAGACCCCGCCCCAGTTCAGCGATTTACAAATAGTGAAAAGTCCCCCACTTTTGGAGACTGATCCACGCCCTTGCATTCAAATGCCGTTTTACATAGCGGAAGGATATATTGCAAAAAAGTGCCTGTAATACCTTCAATTTTCTTTATTTTTGCAGAATAAGTACTTCAACTACTTTCCTACCTCATACACATAACAAATTGAACACATCCCTTCATTAACATGGTCTAATCTGTCCCCCAAAAAGTTTTAAGTTTTAAGTGTTAAGTTCGTAGGGTAACCTCCTCCCCCTGGGATTCCCCTTGAATTAGTGGTGTGCTACCAGAACGGTAGCCTATATGAAGGAACTGGCGATCAAAACATGATTCATGACTGTATTTTTTTAATCATATACTTCACTTCTGGGAAGACAGAAAGTAATTCACTTAGAAAACATTTCAAAAAAAAGTGAAAACAATTTTTTGTCCGGTCCGCAAGGTTTTCGTGCATGCGGCAACTGTAAGACCGAGCGCTAACGGACGGTCTGCAAATTCTGTCGGGGCGGCGCGCCCGGAAAAAAAACGGCAAGTGGAAAACACTGCATCTACACCAGCTACAGTCCCGACACCTATAGCCAAACCTCGTGGTCATTGAAACATTTCCTGTACTGAACCCCGGCTGTGGGACCCCTCTCACCAAGGCGTCCTTGTACTGACAAACTGGAAAATTTCGAGCAACATATTAAGACTTTTTCTTTTTTTTGTTAGTTATTCTTCACTTTGGTTGTATTCTGCTCTTTATAAGAAATTTTAATCGCATGGGTAGCGGGGGGGGGGGGGGTTATTACCTTTCCATCGAACATAGACGTGCAATTACAATGACAGATTCGTTTTGCGTCAATTAAAAACATGCATGACCACTTCCCCTCATTCAAGTAGGCTCTACATGGTTGACGCGGATCTGATGTGACAAATGTGGTTTAGACTGTGATTTCCTTTACCGTCAAGGACATACTGGCTTTTATTTACATTTTGAAAAAAAACAATCCGCATATAAATGCTCAAGCTTTTATTTGAATTTCTGGTCTTACTTGTCTTGACATGTCATTATGTGACCACATATAGCCATGGGTGGCGCCAGAATTTGCCCGATGGAGGGAGGAGGGATTGGCCCGAGGCCGAAGCGAAATGTTGCGGAAACGATGTCGACGGGGGAGGGGGATGAAAGATAACCTTTGCACCGTTCCTTTCCAGGTTATATCTTACATAATATCCGAATATATAATTAAAGTGAAGAGTTGCGTGCTTATTTAGCGTTTTTCCTGGAAATATGAACACTGAAAATGCGTTGGGCGCCAAGCGCGAAAATTGTCGCGGATAACATACACAGTATCCTATGCTCCTGGTCTGCCTGATGCAATAGTCAACCCCCCCCCCCCCCCCCCCCCCCCCCCCC
>WURT03079519.1:0-13119 GCA_009936505.3 Holothuria glaberrima | reverse complement strand
ATATATATGAGCACTTAACTTGTTATTCTGTGGGTCAGCCAATTCACAGTGTGATCTTGCAGGTTTATCAACTGAATCTTCTTTACTAATTTCACAGTTTTTTGTGAGTGATAAGCAAAACAAACATTTTTGGGCTGCTAATCAAGTTTGTGAGGATTTTGCATGCATGCATGACAGGAGTTTCACAATATTGCTTGGGCAATTTCATCAACGATATCGCGAGCAAAATTACATATCGTTGTTTTTGGCTAATATCGTCATATCGTAACAACCCTAAAATTCAAACCCTGTGCAGCACTCCACATCATAATTTTGCATAGCAAAGGAAAAATTTTAGAAATGGTCAGTGTGAAGAGCTGTATCTTGAAAACAGTAAAAAAATTCAAATAATTCCAACAGATTTTTTTTTTTTTTCAGGGGATCTTAATCTATCATTATTGAGTAATAACTCTTATCATTTAAAGGGGCTTTTTGAGTTGGTTCATGAATTTTGTAATTTTTTGTCACACCTAGTGAGTTTTACTCACATCTTGATGGTGAGTGGTCAAACTAAGAGTTTCTGCACATCTAACTCCCAACTGAATTGGCAGTGATAGGGTGATTAATGATTAAAATCATTTATTTCAAATTCGTGACCAGACACCTTTTATCATTAGGTATGAATTTTATACAACCCCTGTTGAAATGCAACCAACGAGTAATGCATATACCAACTTGATAGACAGGCTCTCCACTCCCCTTACAAACAACTGATCAAGGTTTGGGTTGTAAATACTTGTATTTTCCAGAAGGCTGGTCTGTCAAGGGCTTGTAAGAGCATAGTAAACTATGAGCCCTTAAGCCCATAGAAACAATTTTTCTCATTTTCGGTAACAATAGAAAGTGATAAATGGCTAATGGGACTTTTTAAAAACATTGTCATGCGATAATTCCCTTCAGACTCAGCACAAAAAATTCAATATGAACTCAATGAGCCCCTTTATCCCTTAATACTACAGTAGCGCAATCTGAAAAGATTTCGCATATCCCTGATCTTTTCAAGATGCTAGTAGAAGAAAACAAAATTGTGTCAGTTTGTATTAATCTTTAAAACTATAAGGAAAAAAAAAATTCTCCTGCCATTTCTGTATATATTTTGTGAGACCTATTTTGCTTTCGATCTGCAAGATCAGCCATGTGGCTTTCCTTTTTACTGTAAATGCCTTTATTATCATTTTCTTTAAATGGACAGAGGAGAAAAATATGTCAAGACTTTAGGTTTTAGACCTACAGTATATGACTAACTACTCTATGTGGGTAGAAGAAGAGAGAAAAGAACATTTGCAAAATATTTTGTTTGCTTGTACAAGAAGGTGTGGTGGTGTTCACATGCTAAACTTTCATTATCTGTCATAAAATTTATCACATTTTTGAATTGATAGGGAAGCTGGTGGAAATTGTTGTGTGTCATCTTTGATCATTTAATGGAATTTTTTGAAATTTGATTACTTTTTGCAGCAGTATTTATGTCTGTACCTTGTGTTTCTCATCCTTTTGTAACTTTTGATTGCTGAAATTGTCCAAGTACCACTTTTTACCATAAACTCAAAATTAAGGTCTTCTTAAGTAAAACTTTTAAAATAGTACAAGACAAGTTTCAATACTAAGCTATGCCATTTAAATTCTGTGATCGAAGTAAAGACTCAATTTTTTTTTTAAGTCAATTTTTTTGGGCTGATTTGGCAGCCCAATAGATGGTGCTTTGCAGCCTGTCAGTCAAGTTGGCCACAGCTAACTGGTAGAGAAACACTGGTCTATGCATTAATGGAAATGAAAGGATTTAGGTTTATGAAGCACGTCCGTACTTGGCTAGTTTATATTTGCCCCGCTAGAGCAAGTTGACATCCTGCTTGTAACACCTCATGCCTGACTCAACATATCATCCGAAAATGTCTTCATTCAGCCACCTGTAGGACCTTTTGTTATGGAATGATTTGCCATCTAGAATGTTGGAATCCTTGCATACATTCATAAAAACATTAAAGACTACCTTTACTCACATATTGTAGATCCTTAATTCCCTATTGCTTCTGTACACTTCTTTCTTACTTTGTGTTTTGTGTATTTGGTTGTAATGTTTTAGTGCTATAATCTCAATGAAGCAGTGGTTTATAAATATCTATTATGTACGTTATGTACTATATGTAATAGTGATGTTTACTTATTACCAACAATTTTTCAAAAAGGAGGAAAAAAAACGTGTTTGCATGTGTTACACAGAAGATCCAACAAGACATTTAAAAGTCAGTGTTATAAGTAATGTGACTAGTAATGCGGAAACAATTCTCTAAATAATGGCTTGAAAATAAGTTTCTGTTGTATTTCATTCTGTGAAACTAAAGTCTAGCTAGTCATAGAAACCAGGAACCCAATTTAAACACTGAAATTTGACGCACAGGTTTCGCTATCACTTCCTAAATTGTCACATTTTATTTATTTATTTATTACAGTATAAATGTAAACATTTTTAAATAGGAGTAATAAAATACATTCATTTGTCTGTTTCTCAAGGCAGATATCTTTTCACAATGTGTCTTCATCCTTGCCTTTTCACAGAATTGCTGGCCACCCGTTGGCACAGAATGAACGCTGCCTCCACATGTTTCTTCAAGACAGTGATATAGACAAAAACTACACACCTGGCAAGATCCGCAACACGTGAGAGATGGCCTGGAAGTACGGATTAATGATGTATCATTGTTTAAGTATGTGTATAGTGGATATTTTTACTAAAAGCAATTCAAGTACACCTACAAAATATTTTTTTCTTTCTTTTCTTTCAACATGTTATCTATACTTGGTATTTCTAGTTGGCTAGGAGAAAGTTTTTAGTTTGTTGTCAGTGATATGAATCTTGAATGGTCAGAGAAGATTTTATTCAGGTTATGAGAAAAAAAAACAATTGGATACTGTGATTGCCATGATTAACAAAAGACCAAGAATTTATTTAAAAGCTGCCTGCAAACATTTTTCTTCATTTTGATTTTATACTGCAATGGCTGATTTTTTTTTCTTTAAGAGTCAAAGGTAACATTGTGAATGGCATTATCATATTATCAATCCATTCATCAAGAAAACCTTCAGAATTGGATGTACCAAACAAAATACAATTCTCGATTTTAGAAATGTTGGAAATTGTTAAGGCAAGGCATAATTGATCATCAAAGTCAAACTTTTGGAGTCTCCATATCTTACATATATTGCATATATTGGCAAAACAAGCCAAAAACCAAGAAAATGTCTTTTTTACAAATCCTGCTCAGTAATGTTGACAGAAAATAATGGGGAGTGTTACTTATTGTGCACCCGAATGTGTTGCTCATGATTTCTACATGTACATTACACTACCGTGCACAGGAATGCAAACCAGAAGGTATGGCTAACAATTTATTAGGCCAATGAACTGATTTCTTCATATCTCTGTGACTTCTCAAACCCCGAGTAGGTTTGAATTATAACACATGAATGAAAACATTGCATTTGGAGTGTATATCATCTTGAACCATATCAATAAAAACTTAAATACTCATGAAGTGAGTAAGAGGTGAAATCTGATGGGACATTGGCCAATGATGTGAAAGCCCTGCCAACATTGGACAGGCTGATGTTTAGCTGTTTGAGTCGGCTGGAAATGATGACAGCAAAAGCAATGAAAAGGTGAGAGTAATAAAGTGTGATGCAGAAAAGGAAAAAGTCAAACTGCAGATGGAGAAGGTTACTGGTTTTTTAATTGCATAGGTCATTCTTAGCTAAAGGACAAATCTTCTCATCCAAGACAGTTCTAATTCTCCCAACTATGCAACTTGTAGCATCTCCCATAACTGTATAAAGCTCCTCCTTGTGCATACACAATCCTATTTTATTGCTTTAGGCCATGTCCTGGTGAGCATACAAGTCTGTAATGTGTAATCCAAGCACTCTCTGCATTGTGTGGAATGTGAGCTACTCTGCATCTTTTGTATTTTCAAACTTTGCTGTCAATTAAAGAGCAGTCACCAATGAAGAATTTTGATACCCCTACACTAGAAATATACTTTGGGGTGACAAGTTTATGGCTTTAAAGTAGTGCCCTCTGTATTGGTCATGTCATGTGGTATTAGAGTCCCACATTTCGTGTGTTGCATAAAAAATAGATAGCAAAAATATGGCGTTGAAAGAGAAATGTACCCTGATGAGAAAATTCTCAGAGGATCTTTGTCCAGTTGGAATATTCTCATAGATTCACTTCATCAAATAAAATTTTTTGCCAGTTGTTTGATTGTCAAAAGAAATATTTTTGTAATTTATGACTCGGAAGTCACCATGTTTCTTATCACATTCTGTTGCATTTGTTAATAATGTAATGAAAAGTCTGTAATACTTTTCCATTTTTTTTTCATGTATCTATTTTTTGTATCTCCTGAATATCTGTTGCTAATTCATTTGTAGCATAAGAATGGCAAGGAATAAAGTAATTGGAGCTGTGAAGACTTTTAGCAAAATCATGATCTAGGAGTGTTGTATGGATATTGCAAGTAGCTGATATTACTGAGACCGATATTTCAATCCTCAATATTGGCCAATTTCGATCCGATACCATTATTTGGGAAATAAGCATTCTGCAACTAACCTACGGAACACCACAATTAGGTGTCCTTTGATCTTGATGAGGTAAAACATTGGAACTTGCATTCAGAAATACTCAAATGGTGTCCCATTTCATGACATGTGGGACGAATATTATCGGTTAGGTAATATCTGCTTTTAACATGAATTTTACTGATGCTGACATAGGATGAAAATCGGGAGTATCGGCCATTGCCGATGGTGAACACCAATAATTGTTCCAACATAAAGAGAAAGTTGTCCTCTCCATTACCCATGATCTCCTTGATGTAGGATTCTTAAAAGTAGGGTTTAAGCTTGAACCAAGTTTTGATATGTTAGAGAGTACTTATTCTTTTGGCAAAATTTTCATTCAAATCTGATGTGTGGTTCTCAAGATATTATCAGTTAACATTGTCACATTTTTAACACAAAGTGAACTTGTAGCAAGCACATATGATGTCATTACCTTACATTAATGAGCACTCCTTTGTTTTTCTTTACCCGTTACGAATTTTCTCCTTTGTGTTCTCACGTTATCAGAATGTGAATACATTAGAGGCATGGGAATATTAGAAACTTCAAATTTCCTGTGGGGAGCTTTTACCATCACGGTCAACACAACAGACTGAAAAAACAAAGGAAACAAAGCATTTCTCATCAATGTGAAGAAATGATGTAACCCCTGCTTACCTCAAGTACACATTGAGTCATAATTGTAGTTACTTCATTTGCTGATATCTTGAGTACTACATGTCTGATTTGAATGGAAGTTTCACCAAATTTCAGAGATTTAGTGTCCCTTTCACATATGAAAATTAATTTTTTTGCCTAATTTCTTCCTTAATGGCCTAACTGACTTCCAAACACTCAAACACTAACATACATTTAACTTACATATTTTGGTTTCATGCTTAGTAGCTGCATAGATCCTGAATACTAAACTAGACTCAATTTCAGTGATATCCTAAATTGAATAGATGCACAGCTCATGAAGACTGTGCTGTTATAGACATGGTAGGTTAGTTCGTCACATTGTATAAAGTGCAAGGAATAAACCACTTTAAAAACACCTTAAAAAGGTTTGAAAGCTCCAAGTAACTTTTGTTGCTGAAAGCTTCACTGCTGGACCCATCAATGGATTCAGCTTATGAGTTATTGACACACAGCAGATATTCAAGGCAATTACATGCCGTTAACAGTCATTCAATTTCTGGCTTGTCTTTCAAATCGTTAGTGTTTGAAGGAACCATTTATTTCATTAATCTCACGAGACTGACGTCTGTAAACTTGTAGAATTAATCATAGAGAAATTTATCTTAAGTAAGGCCTATTTTTGCCAGATTTGAAAAAAGGGAAATTTTACTTAATTTAGCTGCCTTTTAAGGAGTTGTGATGACAAAACCATTACCAAATTTTGTTAATTAGTCAAATTTCAAACATTACATGCATTGCAAAATTTTAGAAACTTTTTCACCCATATATGATACCTTTTTCCATCCACCTACATTACCTTATGACTCAAGTCAAATGACCCCCAGAATGCAGGCACAACAATTTTATACAATCTCTGATTCTAATACTATAGAAATTATGCTGTTTAGTTGGAGGGCTTAAGCATCAGAGAAGGCTAATTGTAGGAAGTTGACGTAACACTCTAAATGTACATGCTTTGATATCCATCCTTTGATGCCTGTCAGTGATGGTCCACTTCATTTTAAAAAATGCTCCTGATTGTAGGATAAGAGTGGATTATTACCGTGAGGATTTCTTGATTGAACATGGACCCGACTTAAGTAGGTCCATCTCTAGAATCATTGATGCCCATAAATCCTACCCTGCTATAAATATGCAGTTAGGGACTATAGGAAATGTAGGCAAAATAACCCTTTTTTCCATTGTTAGAATTTTCTCATCAAGAGTTAATTATCATTCCAGCTCATCTGTTTAGTTTACCACTTTTGTATGTATAGATCTATTATATCATTTAAATCTGTAGTCTAGAAGAAAAGATACTGTGTAGTGGGAAATTTTGATGTTAAATTTACTGGCTTTTCGAAAAGTTAAAAAAAAAGTAACTACTGGTGAATTTAAGACGTGAGAAAACTTTTGTTACTCTGTACGAGACTGCTGTTTGATCCTCACAGGTGCAACAGCAAATTCTTCACTGCACATGTATATGTGTGCAAGGTCCAGAATCGTGAAAAATGAGCCTCATGAAAATTTCCCGCTATACAGAAGTAGGAATATGTCAAGATGCCTGTGTCACCTTCTGACACATTGTCTAGCTGAATACACCTGTATATAATAGTACAATGAAAGAATGTCAAGTATTTAACTCATATCACTGCTACTGTACATAAGTTGGGTATGAATGTCTTTTGTATGAAATTAAAAAAAGAAATGCCTGTGTTTTAGTGGAATGGACTACTAGAAGAAGGGCCATGGATTTACTTAATGGGAAGACATATTTTATAGTTTTTTGCAATTATAGGTCGGGGGTCAATCGTTCAGGGTCTTGCAAGTTTAGAAAGTTCATGTTCACTGAACACCACGAGTTTTAGTTAGGGTGTCTGATCTTGGCATTTAAGGATCGTTGGCTCAGTTTCTGCCTTCATTACACTGTGTCCTTGGGCAAGATGCTTAATCTCAGTTGCCTCTCCCCACCCAGGGCTTATATGTGCACTGATGAGGTAACTTGTCCTTGTATATGGTGTGTATAGTTCTGCAGCTGCCGAGAGGGATGGCTAGCTTTGGATGCACTCAATGCAGTTTAGTGATTGAGCAAGTTGCAAAGAAAAAAGGTTTTGTAATTCAGTTGGTCTGTGTGGAGTTTTGAACCTTACTACCATTTAAATAAGATTGGTCAGAAAAACTCTGTTTTACATGACTACCTTGAAAAAGCTGTTGAGAGCTGTTTTCATGAGAGAATTTGAGGAAAGGACAGGGATATTTGTGAGAATTTGTTATTTTGGGGAGCTAATGTTCATAAGCTTGTATGTAATGTGGGTATTTCTGATAATTCATTATGTAAATTACCACCTTGGATTAAAGTAATGTATTAAGTAATGTAAGAGTACGAAACAGGGCAAACTGTGCTGTCCACTCAACAGTTTAAGAGCATCCTTAGTTTTGGTGTGTCGATAAATTGTGCATTGTACTTTGCCAAAAGCTTAACCATCCTTTGTCTTAAAGGGAGTAAGCAGTCGCCTCAAGTTTTATTGTCAGAAATCTGCTACATCGTACAGGTCTCCTCTGGTTTTGCTCACAAGTATCTTTCATTATGTTTCTGTATTAAAACATTGAATATTGAAGGTAACGCATTGAGTAATTCTTCATGAATTAGAAAGAAAGTAACAGAAATATTGTCATGTGATTGGTAAGAGCCATTCTTCAATTAGGATGCAGGGTGCACTTATTCAAATCAGGGTGACTGCATTTTCCCTTTAAATGAAGAATTGTATGGTTTAAAGGGACATGTTTTGAATGTTCTTTGATTATTGATGCTAGTCAATCATAGAAAATGCTTTCACAATATGAAAATGTAGAAAAGTTATTTAACCATGAAAAATGTTTGCATACATTAGGCTAAGAAATGATAAAGCAACAGAGTTGTAAGGAGTCACTCTGTTTTACAGTCGAGTTATTTACTACTTTCAATGTGACTTGAGTCGAGTCAGTGACTCAAGTCATTGTATTATTACTCTGAGTGAAATTATGAATCACTTGCTCAAGTCATTTTCCTTTTGAAAATTAGTGACTCGGGTCATGACTTATTACAACACTGATAAGTAAGTAAATCAAGCTAAACCAGCCACTTATGGTCTCAGCTGTAAATATTTAGAAGATGTAACCTGTTATGTCATCAAAATAATGTGGTAAACAAAGTATGTGTTCTATAAGACCCCATTCCCCCCACCATTTGTAGCACTATTCATGGATAACTCAGGGTGTGTCTGCATGCTCCTTCCTTTTTTTCATTTTGTCTGCAAAGCTTCCTCCCACCTCACTTGTAGCTATGTCAGTGGGTAAGTCTGAATATTGTCTACATGTTCATGCAATTTTAGAATTTGGCATATGCCTAGGATTACAGTATTGTATTTCTAAAGTGTCCTTGTGCAAGTGATCATGCCACTTGAACTTTAAATAGATGATACCGGATGCTGTTTCGAATGCTTGAATTGTGCTTCTGTGAAGAAGCTAAAGTTCACGTTAGTGGTATGTTGAATTCAGTATAATGGTTTGAAGGTGCCCAGTTTGAATACCTCAACCCCTTGCCCTAGGGAAAGGATTGTAAATTCTTATTGAAATTAATGATGCAACAGGAAAGTTTGGAAACTGCAGTGCCCATCATCACAACATCTGAACTAACTTTATAGCAAGTGTGAATATTAACCATACTCATTCTAAAATCTGCAAACAATGGCATATTGTATGATTTACAATCCCGTTTCACTGCACTGTATTGGTGGTGTATTCTGATTTGTCAATTGGAGCTTACACCCAATCCACAACATGTTGTCATGCATGATACATAATTGCTAAGATGTGTCCTTGAATTGAAATATTTAGTCTTTGTGATTCATCTTTCAGATTTGCAATTTTGGAGGAATATTATCTTTTTTTCAACTAATGTACTTTTTTTTTAATGTGTGACTTTTAAGTAAGATGAAAACTTGCTTTCTTGGGAGACTACTGTGATCGGAAAAGTTCTTTGTGTAAAAGATGCTGTACAGGCATATGAGAAGGGGTACTCTGCCCCAACTTTTTGGACAATTTTGGGAAGAATATGTAGAAATTCTGGGCAAAATTTTTCTTAAAAGGCTCATAGATTGGGGCAAAAAAATCTTATCCCCCATCCAAATTGAAATGATTCCATGTGCTTATGGATGCCATTAAGGTGTTGGTGAAACCAGGAAGGGTAACTATGTAATGAAGTTGTGGTCTCCTGTTGAAAATTGTGTTTTTTAGCAAATTTCAACACAGGAATCCAGGGTTAATTTAGTAAATTGCATTTTGCAAACTATTATTGGTGAATAAACTGCCGAGACTCCAAATTTGACAAAATAACAGACGAGGTGAAGCGGAGTCCATTATTTTGCCAAATTTGGAGTCGAGACGGTTTATGAGACAATAATAGTGTGGCAAATGTGGTTTATATCTATTCTACCACCGAAAATGTGTGAAAAACTTCATTTTTATCAGTCTTTACGTTTACTGACCATGTGTTGTGGAATAACAGGTTAGTGTTTAACCAATCAGAATGCAGGATTCTCAATAACGGATGGCTAGAGGTGGTAGAATATGAGATAGTGGACATCCCCGTTTCTCTTGTAATTGAAGAGGAGGTAGGGTAGAAGGGTGATTGGAGGTGGGTATTGGGTGCATTCTCTCATCTTCTGAAACTTTGTAATGAAGAAAGTACAGGGCTGAATTCTTGGTATGGTTGTTAACAGTGGACATATGTAGAGTAGCACCCCATTTGGCAGGCACTGAAAACTGAGGTCAAGTTGGCTCGACTTGAAAAATTGACAATTTGGTCACTCTCATTTAAATGACCAAAGCTGTGACTTGTTTAACAGACAGTTGTGCAACTTTTGGTTTGCTTGAATTATGTTGTCATGGTACAAAGAGGAAGGGCAAGGTCGTAAAGGAAAAATGTCACATTTGTCATTAGTTGATCTGTGTATCACACTTTTTATCTTGTCATAAATGGGTGATTTACATAAATAAAACAAGAATTTGAGAAAAGAAAAATGATACATTAGCACAGGAATGTGGGTGATGATGTAGATTTCAGTGTTTTTTTTTTTTGTTCAAGATTTTCAATCGCTGTTATTTGTCAGTAACATTTAAATATTCTACAGGTATTGAGTACAATAAACTGAAGGAAATAAGTAGAAGGGGGAAAATTCAATTGTGGCATACTGCCCTCTGTTTACCTCTTAAAGTTTCATATTCATAACCACCATGCCTGCTTTTGTTCATAAAAATCAATATTTTGAAAGGTGACTACAAAATGGAAATGGAAAAGGCAAAATAACAAGCTGAAAGGAACAGAATAGAAGTGAATTTTTTTTCCAAACTTTTTATTCAATATGTATAAAGGTGAGAATAGTTAAATATACATTGGAATGCAATTGTAATGGACTGTATTAATATCTTCATAATAATTCTAGTCAAATGTACACTTTCGATAAGTTTTCAAATAGCTTTCATCATTTCCAGACAGCATCAATCTCACCAATGAACTCTAGCAATATGCTTTTCTCCTCCAATATATTACACATAAACAAATAACAAACTGGGGGTTTCTGCAAACCCCTTTTTTGAGAATAAAGTTACCCTGTTGTGTCATTTTGATTTGCCTATCATTCCATAAATCATGACTTTTTAAAGGTATGAATATTTTCTGTACCACTAATGCAAAATTTCCCTTTAAAAGTACTTTCAAAATTGAGTGATACAGACTTTGCAAGTTGAACACATATTTGATTGGTAATACATACTTAGGATATTTTTTGTAACAAATGCAGGAATTGAATCCAGTACTATTGGGAAAGTCCCTAATTATACACCCTATAATGACAGTAGGTGTCATTCTCTCTTCTTCCCATCACTATCATTTACCACCTTCAATTCCCAAAGTTTGAATGCACCTACATTTTTATAATTAAACAGTTGGCAGTGCTTGCTGCTACAACAAGGAAGTGCAGTCAGAAATATATAATGACTGAAGTGGTTATCCCATCTGTACAGGATTTTCCATCTTGATGGCTCTGGTTAAAACTCCAGTCATTGAAAAAAAAAAAACTTTGTTTATATTTTTAATGTGGGCTGTTCTAAGCTTTAATACAAACATCTGAATAAGAGGTTTCCAGAATTCTCACATGGCCTAGTTGGTTATGTCATTGGAGGAAAGAAACTCATCTTGGAGTTCTTGGTTCAAACCCCAGCAGTGGCTTTTGGTTTTCCTCCATTCTTCAGCAATGGTATGTGGTAGTAAACTTAAAAAACTGCAAAAAAAAATAAATAAAAGGAGCATACAAATCACATGGGGATCCAGCCACGGCAGAGTGGAGGAGGAGGCAAGAGACCGAAGGTCTGCAGCTCGAATGGTGGTAATGGGAGGAAGGAGAAGAGGATGTGATGGGTGTGATGTGAGGAAACCAGATGTTACAGAAGGAGAGTAAGGAGCAGTGTAGGAGGAGAGGAGTTACCTTCCACATCAAAATTTCATCGACAAGCCTTTCATTAGAACAAGTTGAAGTTCAATTCCAAGGGCAGGTCAGGAGGTGCAAGTTCAAGCCTCATACACTTTCTCAAGAGTAAATAAGGTCCTAGTCTCCTCACAAGAAAACTTCCAAAAATCTCCTTACTGCTGCCAGTCAGCTTTGTACTACACTCTTCCCACATTCAACTAATGTTTGAAAGGTCACAGAGTGAACCCTTGCAACATTCATGATAAGTTCGACCATCAGACTAAATTCATCTGGTAAATTTGACACTTTCAATCCAGTTCAATGTGACTTCTGTTGCCCCTGAGAATAAGTTTTCCTGCAAAAAGCAATAACAACACAAATCCTTCAAAATACACCTACCCCAGGGCAATTTGCAAATAAAATGACATTTACAGTGCCATGTTCACATTGGGGGTGCATTGCCTCCACATTTTCATATCTTTGTTTTTCAAATTGACATTGCCTTGCAGCTTTTCAACCCTGCTGATAACATGACGATATTGAACCAATGTTTAAGAGATAAAAGCAGTGCTCAACAAAAAGCACCAGTTCTGAAAGAGACTTGCTAAAGTACTAGTTCAGTGGTTGTTGAACCTGGAATTTGAAAGCCAAAGAGATTTGATCTAATCTTGCTTACACACTTTCAAAAGGTGCAAGAATTTTAACACAGTGATTCACAGTACTGCTGATTCGGTATTATGTCGGGAAGGTGCAAAAGAACTACAGGTAAATAAGTTTCAGGTTAATGCAGCCTATTTACCCAATCCTTGAAATACAAAACAAAGACATATACCTACCGTTTTGCCTCAAATGCTTCAAATGTGCTCTATTCAGTGGTCCTGAAAATTTTTTATCTGGCCTGTGACCAACATGATCTGCTATGGCCATGCCTCACACAGGTTTGAGGTACTCTTAAACATCCAGTTTATTCTTATTACAGTTTCACGCTCATCTCAGATTGACTCCTTTCTAAACATTTATTCTCAAGTTAGAGGGCACTGTATTACAGCTTTTCAAAAGTGCACAGAATGAAGCCTAGTTGACAAGAAACATCCATACAATCGAAATTGTGGTATGAAAAGGTTTCTGAAATGTGCATTCATGACAGGGATCTCCCATTACCTTGACTAACCCTATCTGGCAATGGCAACTCAGGGAAGTAGCATCAGGCCACCTTGTTGATTTGTTTGCTTTGTGGTTTCCTCCTCACAACTGTTGGGGAGGTTCTCCCATTCAGGCCCAGCACAGCTTTTGA
>WURT03079508.1:0-13119 GCA_009936505.3 Holothuria glaberrima | reverse complement strand
AGAGGGCGCCCTCTAATAAAAACCAGATATCTCGAAAACTAAAGGATTGAGAATTACAATTTTAAATCAGTATGTCCAAAAACCCAGGAGTGTTGTTATCGTTATTCTAAAGCTAAAGGAAGGATATTCCCCCTCACCCATTCCCTGGCCCCAGAGGAAGAAACCGAAATCGTAACCTCACATTTGATAAAAGTTGCGTCCCAGAGGTAATCGACCACGCTGATCACAGATCCGAAGTCAGATTTCCCGTATCTTGATCGTAGTGGGATATAGGCCTACGGGCCGTCAAAGGCCCATTTTTAGTTCCATTGTTCCTAAGTTAGATTAGATTTTGGGCTTTTCAAAGGCTCATAGTTTTAATACTAGATGGTTATGGTATATATATATGTATGTATAATATATATTTATATTTATTATATACTTATATTTATATATATGTGTATATATATATGTATATATATATATCACTTACCAGGGTCACTAGTTACAGACCGCCTTCTTACTGGAGCATGATGCCAATAACGGTACTGTTTAACAAGTGCACCAGACTAGCATGTCTCCTCAGGGCGTATTCAAAGCTGAAAAACGATTTTTTTCCCATATATACTATGTTATCACTATTTTGTTTGACCCGCACTTGCCGTTTTTTGACTGGCTCTTTTTAAACGCCGCTCAAGACCCAACTAGAGCAGCCCCTCCAAAAACGCCGTCAACATAATATACAGGACACATGGGCCTATCAACCTAGCGAGTTTGAAGGGGTTGACCCCTTCCTTCAACACACGGGACTCATTCAAAAACCACGAAACATTCCCATATATAGTAACATTTATTTTTGCGCGAGTTTCGACTAGTCTCTTTGAAAGACCCATTTCAGCCAACCTAGATGAACCATCCAAAAACGCCTTCAACTTTTTGTAAGCAATACATGGGCCTACCACCCCTGACGGTTATTAGATGTACCCCTTTCTACTAGATACAGGATGCATTTTAAGCTGAAAAACGCATGTTTGCCATATAATGCTAACATTAATATACCCGACCGTTCCGCACGTTATTGACCTACTCTCACAAATCGACCGCTCAAACCCAACCAGGGCAGCCCCCTCAAATCATAAGCCGTCCTTATGTTATACGGGACACATGGGCATATCACCTTTTGAGTTTGAAATGGTTGGCTAAGGGTTGGTTCGAGACAGGGACCTTCTCTGGGGGCCAAGTAAAACACGACCCCAAAATTAGTGTTAGCATATAGGGAAAAACGCGTTTTTTCAACTTCACGCATATAACGTAGCAGCTAGTAAGAAGGGGGAACAGGCTTGGTACTCACAGGAATGGTAGCATGGGCGGATACAGAGAAGGTGACTAGGATGACTAATCACCCCCACAAGTGTGGCACCAATTTATAAAAGGACAATTTTTTAAATATAATGAGGTTAAATTATATTTTAAAAAGGAAGAAGAAAAGGAAACTTGAGAGCTAGATAAGGCAGACTTTACAGAAGTGTTTGTATTCTTTCTAGAGCAAGCCAGTGAGCCACAACTGGAAAAAAGGGCGTGGCCGGCTCGACTTGAACCAATTGGTTGTAAACTGGGCCGTTAAACCTCATCTAACTAACTAACTAGAGCGAACGGAGTACACCATAAGATGGTTAGCTTTGGACATATCGTCAATTTTGTGTGTATAAAAAAACTGCTTGAACATATGCGCCCTCTTGTTTCTTTCTTACGGTGAACTGGTAGAGGTGGACTTCGAGTTTAAGAGAATCGACAAATTTAGCCTTTCGAAAGTCGACATGAGGAGCGAAATAGACGAGACGAGAGGTTCCAGCAAATGTACGTGGAGGTCCTGAAGCTAGCTAAAAAGTTGGGTCCACTGAGGAACGACCAAGAGTTTGCGGAAGACAAATTCAACGAAGCAACTTTCCATCTGAGTCTATCGCCGAATACTGGAAGAGGACTGAGGCAATACCCTTTCTTGACGTAATGTAGCCTACAATTTAATGAAAGCTTGGTTCAGTTAGGATGAAAGAGCTCATTACGAGCTTTGCGCCCGAATTCCCCAAGTTATTGTGAAACAGAGTACTGCCGAAGTGGAGGAGCTAGGTCGAAGCCTTTATGCTGAGTGGAATCACGTCATGCCGCTTGCACCAGCCTTTCAAAGTGAGCTAAAGAGGTGGGTGAATTACTGGAAACGAAAGTTGTCTATAACCACAACGAAAGTAAAAAGCCTTTTGCTCCCCCCCCCCCCATGCAGATGCCACTTTCTTTCCCAATGTAAGAGAAATACTGAAGGTTCTGCCCGTGTTCCCAATAGGGAGCGTAGAGACTGAGAGATCATTTTCGTGTGTAAGAAGTATTCACAATTGGCTCCGAATTTCCGAAATGCGATGTCAATATAGAAACTGGCCAACTTAGCAGTAATCGCCATGAACTCACACACAGTCCCCTTTCGCCAGGACGGACATCTGCAAGCGATATATGGAACTGCAACCCTCCTGGAATGATGGCCATCGTCTTTGTTTGATAACACTTAATATAAGGCTATATCAAGAAACTACCAAATTTCTGGAGATGAATGATAAAAATGCCCAGATGAGAAAAACGAAGTTTTGTCTGATTTCTGGGAAAAAATCGTACAACTGTCCAATTTGTGGTACTATTTCAGGCCCTGAAATATGTCAAAACATTTGTCAATTATTGCACCATTTCGCATCTTAGAACACATAATTAAACGAAAATTTTCCAAAGTGGAGTGAACGCCCCCTCCACTTACACCCTGGGCCTCCCCAGGACGCACCTCAATAGTCACCACCTTCACAAATTTCTGGATCCGCCACTGGGTAGGCCCATGTGTTGTGCATGACATTTTGACGGGCCAATCCCCTGCCCACTATCATCTCGGAGATAGGGATCTTCTCAGGAGGTAAGGCGCAACTCGCCTCCAAATTAGTGAAAGCAGATATGAAAGAATAAACTTTCACCTACATAAAGAGCCTTGCAATCGAAACCATATTCCTAAATTCTAATTGGTAACCATCTAGTATTAAAACTATAAGCTTTTGAAAAGCCCAAAATCTGCTCTAAGGAACAGTGGACCCAAAATGGGCCCTTTGACGGCCTGTATATCCCACTACGATCAAGATACGGTAAAACTGACTTCGGATCAGTTATCAGCGTGGTCGATACCTCTAGGACGCAACTTTTATCAAAGATGAGGTTTCGATTTCAGCCCCTTCTTCCCCTGGGGTGGGGAATGAGTGAGGCGGAATAACCTTTCAGCTCTAGAATAACGATAACAACACTCCTGGGTTTTCGGACATGCTGATTTAAAATTGTAATTCTCAATCCTTTAGTTTTCGAGATATCTAGTTTTTATTAGAGGGCGCCCTCTAATGGACCATATGCAAATAAGCAGTGCTGTCAATATGATCCACCTTTATGTACTAAAATATGTAAAGTCCTTTTTTGATATTTTTTTATCGTAGGTAAGTTCATTTTGGTGTATTAAAAAGTTTTTTACCTACCTACATACATGCCTACCTACCTACATACACATATACACGCACACATGTACGTAGGACGATATGAAATCTTCGTTAAAACAGTTTTTACATTATGGGTAAATTCTTTTTACATTATCGTTAATCGAGAGTTTTTACATTATCGGTAAATTTTTTTTAAATTATCGGTTGGAACACACCTCCTTAACGCATTTCAGCAATTGGACAGTTAGTGCAAGGTGTTTCAGACAGGTATCTGAAGTACATTGGCCAAACCAGCTGTAATGGGAAGCTGGATATTGAACCATACCCTGATTCTACACGAATTCTCACACGCGTGCCCCAAGAACATGTTGGTGCGAGGCACCAGAGACTCTTAAAACTTTTCCACGCTATTTTTCCAGCTGCTTCAGACAAGTCCATTTTGTTTCTCGTTTAGCACAAATTGCTCACAGCTAGTGGTGTCATTGAAGGATTATGTTTCTTCAATTCCGAGCTCCCCGTGGAGTGCCCTGAGTTCGGAAAGATTTAACTGCTCCTAAGGCGCTAGCGAAATGGCCGAGCCCTGCTTGCCAGAGGGTGTAGAAAATCCAGGGCCTGTAATTGGGTCCTTCGTAGGATCCCAGGGGAATGCTCCCTCTGGAGACCGGACAATCTCCATGAAGCTCTGCGGTATACTTACAAAGTTATGGATATTATACTGAAATATATTCAATTATTTACTTAAGGCATTGAATGCGTACCAAACAGACAAAAAAATCCAATTTAATATTGTTTTAAATAACAGATCAACCAGAATAACCGGCAGCTTCATATAATTATGCAGGGGTTGTAGGTGAGGAGAATGGATGATGGTTGGGTGGCACGGGCCTTGGAACAATCATTCAACTTAAGCTGTCCCATGTCCAGAAACTGACATGAATCAGACAATCACGTAGTTTTCCCTCGCCAAAAGTGATATTTTTAAGTCATGTTTGAAGTGATTTTTTATTTATTTTGCATTGCAAAACTGACCCATTCTCTTAAAATTTTCTCCAAATATGTATCCAAATTAGGTCTAATTGTATTGATTGCCTAAATAAAGGAAGCTGTTCTTTACATTTTGGATCCATGGGAACTCTGAAAGGAGTTTGTTTATATATATAATATTTACCAAGTTGGGCCGTTCGGTGGAACCCGCCAGCAGGCCGTAATTGAACAACCTTCCCCAAAATAATAAAACATCGGTTGAAGGAACACATGTCTTCTGCGATCACTTGCTCTCATAAGAAAGCTATCCGTGTGAAAACCAAGAATTGGTACCGATAGCTTACACAGGGCCAGAATCATGAAACACGATCCAAAACTTTTTGTGGGGAAGAGGAGTGGGAGGGCGCAACGAAAACAATTAGTGCGCTCTGGGAGTACCACAAGTACCAAGTGAAAGTTTGCATGCCAAGCTACCATGAGCAGAACTCCCAGAGGCTTTTCGAAATTTAAGATGAGATAATGAGAACACATGTAGGCAAGTGCTGTAAATTGTTTTCCTCATAGGGTGAGAGATATCCTACACACTAAAGTTGTTACACTTTATCGAGTGGGTCATCCACATAGGTGTACAAGGGGGATCTAAGAACTGACTATTCGCTATCTCGGGGAAAGTAAACGCAATTTTCTGGGAATATGCATTAAAATTAACGGGCAAAAATACTCAGCCTCGCTGGGAGTGAGGTGGATCCAAGTTTTTTTTTTTTCACATCACGTCCATAACGAGGGGGCATGATGCTTGAGCATAGCTGACGTCAGCCGCACCATGGACTGATGGCTGAGACTGAGGTAATAGTTAACGGATTAACAGCGACACGATGGTGATGATAGATTGATTGCATCGGTAAGGTTCGGGCAAACCCGTGTCATATTAGATAATTAGGCTACCAAGAAATGCAAAGCTCTCACGTATGTGTTTCAAGGTGCTTTTCCTAGACCTCTTTGCGATCTCCCGTTATGATACGTGTCTGATGGAGGTAATTAGATGATAGAGAGAGTATTAAAATTTGAAACATAGCCTTAATAATGTTTAATCTTCTTGGACCTCTAAATTGCCTTTTTCGATTTGTATCTTCTTTCTCTTACACTCTGGGAAAGCTTTACAACAAAAAATGATTTATTTCCCAAAATGTTACAAAGTTCATTCGTCACTTGTGACGTAAGTGTAGCACATACGGTAACATTGCTTAGGGAAACCTACATTCTGCAAGTCGCCCCCTTTTTCTAACCCAACAGCATTCTGGGTATTTTGAAGTGCATCACTAACATCTTAGTGGTCATCGTCACGTCATCGTCAACGTCATTTTTATTTTGATCATATAAATTTTTATGAAGCTCAATATCACCAAAGCTGTTCAATGTGCTTTGCAATAATTTGATTAAGAGTAAGTGTAATTTTCGGGTTCACCCTAATCGGACAATTGTTCAATTAATCACACTTCGGGCTTATACAGGTATAAGTGTATTGATACCGTAGCTTCAGAACCTCGGAATGCTATATTAAATACAAAATTTTTCTTCCTCCCCCATCAAGCAGCTGTTTAATTCAAGTGTATCGTAAAAGTTTCGGTTGTTATTGACTACTGGGCGCACACCCAGTGCTGAAACGCACTGATTTGTCCTCCTTCGTCTCCGCTTATTAGCACACTTCGACGTTCTGTTAATATTTTGCCAGCATTACAAACATATGCGTATAAATTCATATACATTTAAGTAAATACACACGTATAGCTAAGTGTATACAAAACGTCTACATAAACATATACGTATATGTATAGATATACGTATATAACTTATTGTGCTCTTTCCGACCCTTGACCACCGCCCCACCCCAAAGACGAACGTTAACCGCCTCTTTATGTTTAATACTCACGGGTATAATCACCAATCCAAGGTTCGGGTAATCCTTTCCCAATTCCATAACATCCGCTACTGATGTCTTCCCATCTTCTCTCTCGATCTGTTAATTATCATCGTTGCTTAGCTGTTAACTTGTTTCTCGCATTCTATGCCCTCAGTCTGGCCTACAACCTCTTCACTGCATTTCTTACGGTAGGTTGTGTTAGGGGAGAGCTCGTGTAAAGAGAAAAAAATTCAACCCAACATCTACCGAAATCACGCTTTTACACAAAATTATTCAACTTTACTTCTTCTTTCCACTCGTCTTTCCTTTTCTCTTCCCTTGCCTTACTTTTGCCTTTTCATTTCTTGCGGAACATTTGTCTATCTATATTCGCGCGTGAGGCTGGCTCCAAAACAGAAGACGGATAAAAAACATATTGATGTAAGTTAGTCAGTCTGTTGAATAATGCCCTGATAGAGGTTGTTGACCTAATACATACCGCGTCACGACACACACACACACATATATATATATATATATATATATATATATATATATAGTAGCTGGTCATCGACCAGTTATTTTGCTAATGGATAAGCATGAGTCTATGATGCTGGGACAGGGCACATAGACACTCTCATCATTACACTTATGTAAGAATAATACATAATGACACACAAAGGTGCAAAGAAGTCATTAAAACCTGGAAAAACTTTGAACGGTCTATAATTTTACAATTCAGCACAATCCAAGGTGACCGCTATTTTATAAAATTTAAAAAATGGAACCAAAGTCCTCGTGTGCTGTGAGGGTCTGAGCTAGGTAGGTAACATTATATAGCAAATTTGGCAGCATAAAAGTCAGCGGTAGCATAAGAAAGTACCATGTGCCTGAACATCACAGTATACCAACAGACACAACTAATTGTCTCAGTTAGTACGGTGGCTACATGCTCATAGAAAGCTTAGCATTGTTATTACTACCATTTAATAAAAATCCCAAATCTTGGTAAAAAGAAGGCCTACATACAGCCTCTCTTGCAATTATTTTTTTTCCAAAGTAGGCTACAGAAAATGTCCTGGCTGGTATATGTGCGGAAGAAAATCAACTCAAATACTGAAAAATCATAGACACATCCACCGGCATAGGAAGCTGTTTCAAGACTGGGGGGCTGAACCTTGTTTCGGATCGCCGTCCTGGGGGAGGGGTCTGAGGGGAGGGGTGCCCCCTCCCCTTTAGAAATTTTTTTGATATTCTAGGTCCTTAGATGCAATTTGGTGCATTGTTTTGGAAAAGTTTGAAGGTAAATTAATGCACATTTTTGACATTTCTTAGTCCTTTGGAAATTTTTTTTATATTTTAGGGTCATAAGTTGTAATTTGGTGCATCATTTTGGAAGAATTTTAAGGTAAATTACTGCAAAATTTCGACTTTATTTAGTCCTTTGGAAAATTTTGTGATATTTGTGGGTCGCAAGATGCAATTTGGTACATTATTTTGGACAAATGTAAAGGTAAATTACTGCACATTTTTGACATTCCTTAACCCTTTGGAAATTTTTTTTTATATTTGAGGGTCCTAAGATGCATCCTGGTGCATCATTTTAGACAAATTCTAAGGCAAATTACTGATTTTTTTACTTTTCTTAGCCCCTTGAAAATTTTTTTGATACTTGTTGGCCCTTAGATGCAATCTGGTGCATTATTTTGGACAAATTCTAAGGTAAATTACTGCAAATTCTTGACATTTCTTACAGAAGAGACGAATAACGGGTTTTCGTGCTTGGAAAGTGGGGGGGGGGGCTAAAGCATACTTCAGCCCCACACATTTCGAAGGGGGGCTAATGCCCCCCAGCCCCCTCTTCCTACGCCCTTGGACACATCACCTTATGTGAACGTTTGGAGACTGCGCAGCTCAATGACACGACATGTGTGCTACGCAGAGCATGCGCAGAGTATTATATGCTTTCCAGTGCACTACGACGGCTGTAGTATTGTCATAATAAGACCAAAGTTTGAATTGGTTTACTACTCGTTTATAGAAAGTTCATCGTCTTCAGCTCTGCTTCATATATTGTTACATATTTCAGCAACCACACAAAGTGAAAGTGATTACCTTTGGGTAAACCCCAAAAGGTCGTGTGCCGTTAAAAATGACCCTTCCTTTAATGATCATTGAAACATTCAAATCTTTGTCCATGAAAATTTGGGGACTCTCAAAATCCTTCACCAGTCAATTTTGTGCACGTTACGGGCCGCAAGTGAACTGCTGGACGCCACTTGAAAATTTTAGGTCTATCACAAAAGGTACTTTCTTTCTTAACGTGCCTTAGTCGTTAAATAAAATCGTCACCAGAGAACAAACACTTACCAAAAGTAACACATAGGTCTGGCCCAAGTTAAGCGTTTCTTAGATTGTAAGCATAGTGTCATCTGTGCGTATAGGATAAGCTGACGCAGACATTGATGACATCATTTTAAATGAAGGCTGCGAAAGTAGAAAATGTAACGTACCGTTGCATATATAGGGGCAAGTACACCAGACTTCAAGACTTGCGTTAATGAGGATTATGAAGAATGCAAAATACTCTGAGGCCACAAAGGAGGACCCAGAAAATCGGAAACATGCACCGGGAGAAAAGCTATCTTTTGAATGAAGATAGATACCTGTTTTAGGATCCCTAGAACGGCACTCGAGATCAACGGAAGCGAAGGGGGAAGGGTTGAAGTAATTCACTCAGCCGATTGAAACACATTCTAGTTTCCCCCTGAATTTTGTACCTAAGGAAAACGATCACGATTAAGTACTCTTTTAATATTTGGCCTCTTTGTAGGTCGGAGAGTGTAATTCGGTTTTTGACCTAGAATCATACCTATTGAACCATTGACATCATACAGAAGTAGACGGATAGCGTAAATGTTTACTAGACGGGCTGATTTTGAAGCACACATAGAAAGAATTGATCTTACTAACCTGATCTATTAAACTTTGTCTTCTCAACTGAAATTCTCTAAAATATTTGATAGGATTCGGAAAATGTGGTCGATTTCATTTCCAAGGATAACTCTAATGGTCTGAAGGATATTTTATCGACCGTCTCTCTTGCATTCAGGTATTTAAACTGAAAATACCGAAAGCCAAGAAATATAAACCTTTAGACTGAGACTATAAATGCAACAAGACGATGGGTTTGCGTACTATGCATTGGCAAGTAGAACGCACTGCCGAGCAACAATAGTTTTCGTGGAAACCAATGGCGTACGGTACTTGCTATTACAGGCTAGCATGCACATCACTGGTGACAATAATGGCCCCGCAAGTCGCAACGCATTGTGAAACACAGTGAACGCGCATTCAGATGTTGACATCGAATTTGAATGCACTTTCTCAATGCGACTTCTTGAAAAAGTGCAACGGGTCAAGTGACCCTACATGTCATCCCCTTTTTCACAGCATTGGGCAGTTTGTCTACCTTAAAGGACATTATGTCGATGTTTTGAACTATATCAATTTTGTGCATGCTAACGGGCACAAGCACCCCTCAGCGCCCGAAGGCGCTAGATGTCTGACTTTTGCGTCGTAACGTAATAGAGCCATTGCCTTCTTGACATCCGATGAAGCCCACATGGGGGCCGCCATAACACTTGAAATACAGCAAAGCAATTCCGCGCAAAAGCTATCAACGGTTTGTCTTGCAAAACACCGTGTGTGTACAAAAAGCTTACTATGTGAGCAAATGCGGCTAGTAAGTTAAATGTTTGCCATGCAAAAGGTTTTGTTCCCATCTATTCGTTGTAAACTAATCTTTTACCATAAATTTCGTTATCTCATCTGGAAAGACAGTTAAGCAATGTCAAACACACGTAATGAAAACTGTATTGTGATGTCACCAAAAGGAAAACGTTTGCCGTATTTCAGTTCATACAGTGCGGCTTCATGTCTTACAGCACAGTCAGACATCTAGCGCCTTGGGCGCTAAGGCACGCCCGCGAGAGTTAGCATGCATATCATTGAATTATACACTTCAGGATGCATAGCTGTATTAGCTTATTACTAAGAAGGCACGAAACCTGAACTGGTGGGGATTTTTTTCTTTTTCGAATCCATTTAATAAACAAACCACACTGAAAAATCAAACTTCAATTGAGATAATCATGCGTGCATAGAGCAATAATTTTCAAACGCGTCTCCTAGAGCAACATGCAGCCCCGGACCCTGTCGGCGCGGCCCCTGAATTGACTTTTCGTTTGAGAAAAATTATATTCGACAAGACAAAAACTAGCAAAGTTGGATTATGGGCCAATTATCCATGCTGACATGAATTTTAAAGTATTTCTTTTGTACATGGTGGCATATAGTTATGCAGTTAGAAAAAGCAGTAGTGTATTGCAGATTGAGTGTATTTGTAGTGACAAAGCAGGGAGTTGTTATTTATTTGGAATAACAACTCTCTGGACAAAGCTTGTAGCAAAAATATAGCCTACCCCCAAATCTTTAATGCTTCATGGGGTGATTTTAAAATTCAAGAACGTATCGTGCTGAACGTGTGTTGATTGATTACCTAAGTTAAAATCTATGCAAGTCATCTTTCTGTGCTTGTAGAAACTAAACTAATAAACAAAAGAAATCGGTTGTTGCAAAATAACTTCTTGCTTTTCACAACTACCCTAGTCACTTTGTTTTGTATAGTTCTCAGGCAACTGGTAAGCCAGGACACTGATATAAGACTTGTAATGAGTACGTACTCATACTCACGGTTTTTCACAATTGCCAGTACTCGTACTCGAGAGAATGGATTTGTACTCGAACTCGTACTCACAGACTGGAAATTCTGCATTGGTGTAAATGCAAAATTTTGTACTCGTACTCATAAAAAAGGCGTGTACTCGTACTCGTACTTTCAACCCAAAACACTCCCCTTGTACTCGTGCACTCATAACAATGTACCCACACAAGGGAGCTGCAGAGTGGCAGCGCCCTGTTTACACTGTACAAGTCTAATGATATTAAAAGTAAGGGCGGCCGAATGCTTCCTCTGGTTGCACGGTATCCTAATCAGTAAGACACTGGAGGCTGAAGTGCAACGCGTTTGTTGACAGACATACACGGCAGCATATATACTTCCATCGTTGATTACAAGTTTTTTCTTTAGTATCTCATCCCTCGGGGGCTCTTAAAACCGGGAATGGACTGAGAAAACTTCTCGATTGCAACCTATATTTGACATTATCACAGATATATTGATCAGTAATCACACCGACAGAATCCGACACTGAGCTTGTAGTTTTAGTAGGTGTGGAGGAAGAGTCATTTGTAAGTTACGACGGGCTGTAATCTCTCGAGAGCATATCAGAAATAATCACATGGTCATATTCTGCAACTTAAAACTACAGGTTTCAAATATGACGTCGTCTACATAATCAGCCATGGGTTACTATTATATTTACACAATATTCAATACAGACAAGGAGTTGCTATCATAACCGAAGCTACACAATTTCATATAGATATGGAAGGGTGCCACTTGAGCATTAAAGTTACCTTATATGCTATGCTAGTACTCTTCAAGCCAGAACTAAAAATGGGATCGTAGCAGGTAGGTGTGGTCATAGTCCTGAGAAAAATGGGGGAAGCAATGTACAACGGACTAAAAAACTAAAAAATCCCACATTGGGAAGATCATATCATTGCCGTAACTGCGTGATGGGCAAAAAGTAAAAGGTCCCCTCCCCCTGAGGTGCCACCACTGATTACTGAACACATCATTTTTTTTTTAATTCAGCATGAAGTTTATAGGCAGGTCTCGCAAAATTACTGTTTATCAAATTGACCATATGGGATAATATATAAACGCGTTATGGGAGATGATTATTGAAATAATGATAAATTAGCAGGTAGTCATAATAAATACTGTATATTCCGCCAAGTATTTTAAATGAAGTGCTAACATATGGATGGCATAAATGCATCACAGTAGTATAAGTGTCAAACCAGCCGATTGTTAATTTTGCTATATGTATATATAATAATAATAAGTAAAAAGGGGCAATGCCCTCTGTCACCAACCAAAATAAATAGAAAAGATGGTACATTCTGTTAACGAATCTTCTTTGCAAAATGAAAACACAGATCAAAAATAAAAACCGGTTTTCTGTACATGTTAGTGATCTGTGTTTTCATTTTGCAAATAAGATTCGTTAACAGAATGTACGGTCTTTTCTATTTATTTTGGTTGGTGACAGAGGGCATTGCCACTTTTCTACCTATTATATATATATATATATATATAGCCCAATGACCCGACTACTTGATATATGAATATTTTGAATTATGTGGTGGTGTTGTTAATACTGAAATGTTACATTCAAGGGCTGAATTTGTTCTCAATATTGGGGGGACATGACCCCATTTTCAAATAATTTACTGTGTAAAAAATTAAATACAATGGGCGATTTCTCAAATATTGAGGGAAATGTCCCCCTGGATCGCCGTCCATGGCTACATTCATGCAGAAAAAACCCAACGGCTTGTCTTGTATGCGATGTTTATGATACGGAAGATCATAAAAGATACTCGTATTTAAAAAAAGAGGAAATTTTGTAAGTTTTGCACATGTTTTAGAACAAGAATTGGGCAGCTGTCTATTTAAGGAATAAATCGCATTTGGCGAACTATTATCGGTGAATAAACCGTCGAGACTCCAAATTTGACAAAATAACGGACGAGGCGAAGCCGAGTCCGTTATTT
>WURT03079497.1:0-13119 GCA_009936505.3 Holothuria glaberrima | reverse complement strand
TATATATACAGAAACTGACGAATAACACGGTACGAAGACTGTTACGAAACTTCATAATGCTGAAAAGTGCAATAACAAAAAAAAAAAAAAAAAAAAATAGAAGTTCCTAAAGGTCTACCCAATAACTGTTGTAAAATATAAAATATATAGACGTTTCGGATAGATCTGCTATCCTTGGCCACTATAGTACGAATAATACAAAACGTACTGGCATAGCTTCTCCAAATAAGGCCACAATAAAAACAAAAACAAGCACAAGCAAAAAAAAAAAAGGTTAGAAAAAAGAAAGGAACCACAACAAAGTTAAAAAGTTGAAAAAGAGGATTATCTCACGGTACGCGCATCCTTTACATTGATACCTACCGGATAAAGGCTACCAAGTCTATAAATCAATTTTGAGTTCTATGGCCTCCCCTTTTTGTTTGGATACGTTAGCAAGCGACTGAAGCCCGATTAGCTCAATTTTTTTTACAGATTTGGAAGTGTTGGCCCAGCGGAGTATTTCCTTTTCTTATTTCTTGGTCTATTACCGCGGTGCCTAACACGTAATTTACCTCCCGTCTCACCCACGTACTGTTTCCCACAGTCCTTACAGTTGATCAGGTAACCACCCCTACCAAGGTACAAGTTAAATATATAACTTGTACCGAGGTACAAGTTATATATATATATATATAACAAAAAAAACTAGAAGTTCCTGAAGATCTACCCAATAACCATGAAGACCGCTGTAAAATATAATATTTTACAGCGGTCTTCATGTATGACCTTCGGAATTTGTAGTTTTTTGTTGTCACCCGTGCGTGTAAAGTTTTCCGCTCTTGTGCGCTAACTTAAAAACCCAAATCTAATGAGCCTCCACCCATCCACTTTGTTGCTCGTTTTGACCCCAGCTTAGATCCATTCCTTAAAATGGTCAGACATGAGTAGAAATCGTTCAAAGAGGATGATACTCCCCCTTCAAAATTCTCCCTACCCCCCATTGTGGCTAGAAAACAACCTCAGAACCTTTGTTCCACTGCTTGTCCGAAATAGCCCCAAACACCAATGCCAACACAAGATGCAACAAACCTCGTTGCCTCGTGTGTAACCGTATAGTCACGAACAACTCAGTCAGATTCGGCGATATCCTCCTGTCCCCACCCCCTGGAAACTGCGACACTGGGCACGTGGTATATATCCTTATCTGTGACATATGTCCCGCTGCCGTCTATGTAGGTGAAACCTCCCTTAAATTTCTTTTACGCTTCAACAGTCATGAATCCAGCATTACACGCAACCCCCGGCTACCCCGTTGCAGCCCATTTTAATAAGCCCCACCATACTTTAGCCAACAAATTAAGATCACACGTAACGGGTCTGAATGAGGACTTAGCGTTGTTATCCATTTGCTACAGTACATTGATTTCTGTGTAACGGTTCACTGCACTTCTATTCATTACGGCCCGAGGCCTATGTACAGCTATTTTAAAACGCTTCGTAAATTTGTCATGTAACTAAAACACCGTATCAGTTGAAGCTGACTTAGGTCTGAGGTAGACCGAAATATACTTCATGAGTTCTTAACAACTCTTGTTCTTATTTCTTGTTCGTGTTTGAGCACAACTGTATCATCTATACTTAGTGTATATATATATATATATATATATATATAAATCACGTAGTTTAACACGGTTTTTCACTCGAACAGAACCAGTGTTGCGGAGTGTGAGATCTCATCTTTTTAACTGGATGTCCGTGGAATCATAAGGGCCTATGTAGCAGGGCTGTAACCGAGTCCACCTAACCCACTTCCGGGCCAATTCCGATTCCAGTGGCCAACATTCCGGGCTAGTTCCGAGTCCAGTACCCTCCGATTCCGAGCCAATTCCGATTCCAGGTTTCCCAATTCCGGGCAAATTCCGAGTCCGGCCATTTGACAATGTAGCGCCACATACAATGCTTTTTGTGCTGTTTCGGGAGTCAATTTCAAACTCTTTCTGATCCTGTAATTTAGGTTGACTGTACGTGACCATTTGTTAAATTGTGTATCAACAATAATGTTGCCTCGGTACATTAATGAAATTTTCATTTTTATGGACTCGACTGGAATCGGCTCCGAGTCCGAGTCCAGCTGAGCCCATTCCAGGCCAATTCTGATTCCGTGACCTCCTATTCCGGGCCAATTCCGAGTGCGGCAAAAAAGGACTCGAGTCCGGAATCGAGTCCGAGTCCGGTCCGGACTCGGATGTTACAACCCTGCTATGTAGTCGTCTCGACATGCCTGGCTGCCTGGTGTGCTTTGTTGTGCAAGTCTTCTGAAGCAAGTAGAATTCTTCTTAAGCAAGTTGAATTTGTTCTTAAAACAGAAACAAATTCAGGGTAGTTCCCCAAGTTATGTCATCTAACGTCAAGTTAGAAAGAGGTGTCGAACCACAATGGGGAAGCTCTCATTTCTTCTAAATAGTTTTCACGCTATGTTTTTTCCCAAAATATTCCCGATATTTAAAAAAAAAAAATTGGTTGGGTCCGTCGACCACACCCAGGTAGGAGTCGAAAGGGCAAAACTCTCAGAGAACTTATTATGATTTCGAAGTTTCGGAGCTTTTATCTGTTGTCGGATTGTACAGCTGTTGGGCAATCAGTTGGCAAAACTATTAGCATCTGATATCTTTTGAACAATAACGGTTGGCCGATGTGGGTGGGGAGGAGTGGCGGGAGATCCTGGGCTTAGACGAGGAATATTTGTAAGAGCTATACTACCAGGTTAGGTTTTCTAATTAATTGCCAGGGTGTGCATCAAGTGTGCAGAAAATATTTGCTCTTTATAAGAAAGTTTGAGCAGGCAATGCACCTCAGATGTAATCTGATGCCTCGGTGTAGGGATACAGGGAACAAAACTCATGATCCTACTGGCTATTCACAACTGAAACTTTTAAGTGTCTTTAAATGTCGTTTGGTCCCTGTTAAAAGGACATCTAAAAAAAAAGTATTAATGTTTCGACTGCCAAATGACAGGAAGTAACATCTATGTGCATTCTGATTTTCACTGCCTTCGGATATTGCTGCTTTGGGCGATCACCTTGCTTGCCTCTGCATGGATCTGTCAAATTTATCATGCCACGGGCGTCTGTGATATTTAACAGGAAAATTTTGATATTAAACAGTTATACTCTCTTATTGTTGAAGAATGAAATTTACTCTTCGACGATTGCCTACAGTGACCACGGGTGTAATTTGACTGAAATTCCACTCTGCGCGAGGTGGTAATTAACCCTAAATGAGTAAGAGAAAATACCACTCGATTGAGAGTGAAATGTCAGTAGAAACAGGTCACTTCTGCCAATCTTTTAGTAGATTTTCACTCTTTTAAATTTATCGAGTACCTTGCATTTTGATATATTTAACTTCCTCGGAAATTTTTTCGCCCGACCCTGAAAGCTATCTTGAGGTTTTCATTACCTTGTCAGGCTATGGACCTGATCGATTGGACCATAAAACCAGGGCCGTAGTAAGGGTCATATCTTGGGGGGGGGGGTGGTGTGAAGGCCCAAAATTCCGACTGACTGGATGTCTTTTCTAACTGATTAGCAGCTCATAAGTTGCACCTTCTTCTCTACGTGACCTGCGTTTTGTATATACCAGCAGTGGGGATCCTTCCTTTGTTACTACATAAAGGTGCCGTCCTGGGGAAGGGGAGGGGCGTCCCTTCTCTTAGAGAAATTTTTATCAATTTAAGGTTGCTTAGATGCAAAGTGTTGCCATCTTTGGGACATTTTTAGAGCTGATCATTTGTGGCTCTAAAATGCCCATAATTTAGTGAATTCAGCAGTGGGTATCCTTTCGTTGTCACTTCGTGACGGTACCGTCCTGGTGAGGGGTGTCCCCCTCTCCTTTGAGAAATTTTTAGTAATTTAAGGTTGCTTAGATGCAAAATGATGCTATCTTTGGGAAAGATTTCCCCCTATCGTCCCTCTGACGAGCTTTGTAGGTGGGGGAGGGGGTGACACCCCCGGTCGCGACGGCCCTGCATGGAACTAATATCAGGTAGTAGCTCCATGATTGGACCCTAATTTTCATACAACGATCTGGATGGATACTGTGCAACACGCGTGGCTGGTTGAGTTAAACGTACAGGATTTGCGGGTGTGCCCTCGGGTAATTAATCATGTTGTAGTGAAATCCATGAACTGCTTAATGTCTTTGAGTTGTATAACATAGGCGTAGGAAACGGGTGGGGGCTGGGGAGACTAAATCCCGTAGCAAAGTATGTGTTGGGGCGGAATTAGGCGACCGTTCGCCACAATTCAATGACGAAAGAGCCCTCTTTTTGTTCCCTCTGTAAAATGTAAAAAAAATGCTGTAATTTATCTTTAAATTGCATAATATATAGCGTCAAATTGCGTCTAAGGATGATTTAATATTCAGAAAATCTCCCTTAGACCACAACGGCTGTCCGACACAACGTTCAGTTCTCCCCTCATTGGCGTCGCCGGGGGAGAGGCAGGTAACACGTACATCCAACTTTGGCTGTGTTCCCTCCCCCCGTGTGCTCTCAATAATATTTTGGGTATTTCAAAACAATATGAACAAGAACACTTTTGTATATCGATATGGACACGAGGACCCACCGTCGCTTTATCAGTCAATCATGGGTCTTAAATTGCACAAAATTTTCTCAAAACTACAATATGCGGGGCGCTTGGCGCGCATCTATTTGTTGAACTATATTTGTGAAGCACTGCCTTTTTGGAAGACAAAATCTATGCTATCGTTTAAACATCTATTTCCAACAGTTATGCTGCTGAGGCAGTGGGTCTTCTCTCTTCAAGATGATTCCCTTATCGATTATCTTTTAATCAGATTTTATCTTCGAAAGCTATAAAAACTGCGATTTTGCCCTTTTCACTGATGACAATTAAATAGCAAGTTCACTCTCATAGGCAAATGTCCGTTTCCTTTTTAAAAGGCACGTGCCTGAAAATTGGCAGGGGGGATTTTACTTTCCTGAATCCGAGATAAAGCAAGCACCACACCGGGGATCATATAGAGTGCAAGCTCTGATCTGAATGGGGCTCTCTCGGCTCCAGTTCCCCATTTTTAGCACCAATTCGTCACCAGTCTTTCGCAATTCCACATGAGTTTCGTCAAAAATATTTAACATTGCATAACATAACATAACGTAACAGGTGAATGAGCAAAGCGGACTAGTAGTAAAAGCCAAAAATAATGCCCTGTGGACTCAGCCCGGATACTGATCTCAACCAAGCCAAAAACACAATCAAACTTTTTCCATTCTTAGTAGAAGAACTAACTCAGGCAGGCCATTCCATTCATTAACAACCCTGCTTTGAAAGTCGGAAGCTGAACTTGGTAATATCAAGTCAGGAGAAAGATTTGTCCAACTTTTATATGAGCCGGACCCTTGACTTTGAACAAACCTTGAAAAAGCTACTATGACGACAGAGCACTGTTACCCTATTCCCAGAGAGAAATGTAAAAAGCTGGATTATGTCACCCCTCACCCTTCTTAGATCAAGGGTTGTAAGTCCTAGCATCCCCACCCTTTCATGATAAGCAAAACCACTAACCTCGGGAATAAGCCTAGTGGCCCTTCGTTGGACCTGTTCCACAAGAAACGTATCCTTTTCAAAGAAAGGGTTCCAACCCTGCACAGCATAATCAAGATCAGTGAACAAATTCAAGACTATATTCTTACTAAAACCAGGGAGTAGCAACTCCATGTTAAAACAACAAAAGTTCCTCTTTAGTAACGCAGGGAGTTGCTATTTGAAAATAGCCTGATTAACCCAAGAACCTTAACAGCTCTAGCAACTCCCTGGCTCTAGCAGCAGCAGCAACGCACTGCTATGGAAAGCTCCAACACCAAAATGCCAAGTTTTCCGAGGCATGAACATGGAAAACCCGGCATCCATATATTATAAGTCTACTAAGGCTATGGGTTGAATTTTTTGCACCTATGAACTACCTTGCAAATTTGTCAACGTTAGAGGGCACTTGACACGTCTGAGGCCAAGAAAGTTGTACAAGTCTATTTTCCAAAATTTGCTAAACCTTACAGATCTCCTCTTATTCAAGTACTTTCATAATGTTGCTGTGTAAAATCATTGAATATTGAGGGTAAACCAATGAAATATTCTGAATAAATTTAGGAAATGAGTAACAAAAATATTGTCACGTGATTGATAGGAGCCATTCTTGAACTAGTGCTCCAGGGTACACTACTTCATATTGGGGGGACTGCATTTTCCCTTTAAGATTATTTTCTTTATTATTATTTAATAACAAAATACTCTTCCTGCAACTTTGCCCCACTTAAGTTGTTTAGGCTGCCCAGGGGGTGAAGGGTGGCCCCAGATGTTTGTTAGCCTCCCCAAATTGTTTGTGTCCTATTAAATGTGTAATAATTAAGAAAAAATAAATGTGTGAAAAACACATTTGCGCAACTTGTATGAAATCAACGAATAATTTTTGAACATAATCTCAGTCTTGATACGACTGATGAAAAATATCAGTCGCACCAGATTGCATCCAAAGACATGGGCGTCCGGTAGGGGGAAAGGGGGAACTTGCCCCCCTGGAAAATCAAAAACTTGAAAAAAAAATTGAAGGAAAAATAAAATCAACATTTTTCATGATATCCCTAGAAAATTTCCAGAAAATGAGATTTCAAAGTAGAAAATGATTAGATGCAACTCACAAGGCCTGGGAAGTGCCATTTCCAGCGATCTGGGAAGCATTTTGGCCAAAATTTTCTAGGCACTACGCTTAGATGGTTAGCCTACAGTTTTCGCCCCACCCTTGGCAAATTCATGGCTACACCCCTGTATGAGGCGCCAACATTTAGCAATTAAACTATTTTTGGGGAATAAAAACTTTACCCTGATTTGATCAATTAGAAGTTTTGCCCCTCCCTGAATTTGTTTTCAGCGGACGCCCATGTCCAAGGACACCTAACCATTCGAAATTTTTCAAGGGGGAGGGTACCCCTCCCCTTAGGCCCCCTCAACAGGACGGCGATCAGTGCCGCAAAGCCCCTATTTGATACCTAGGCCCCCTAAAAATTTCATCCCAGCTTCGCCTTGAGGCAGCCACTTTGAAGTGACACCAAGTGTTATCATTTGATTCTATGTTCAGGGGACCCTAAGGTTTACAAAAAAATATTGGGTTGGAGAGTTGTGGTAAGGGGTGTCCGTGAAGTGCCTTTGACCGTGGCCTATTTTCGTGCACTAAATAGCTTACAATACGTGCAGTGATAAAATCAGCAAATAACTTCGGCTCTTGCATTATTCATTTAAAGTTTGTTTCAAATTCATATCTTGTGTCGGTGTTTTTCAATCCTCGTTTTGAAGTCTTCTCTCTCTAAGACTTCGGTTTTCGATCTTTTGTCTTCATCTGTCTTTGGTTTTGTTTACGGCCGGGCCCACTGCAGCCCTTGCTCAGTACGCAGTTTGGATCGGTATAGCCTATGTAGTCTAAGTTTGTGGTGAAGTGGTTCATGGTGTTGACAGGGGGTAACTCAATGGGATTTATTGGGGGTGAAGGTGTTTTTGCCCTGCGAAATCAGTCAGTGCCCTGTGATTTCATTTTGTAAAAAGAAAGATTAATAAACGCTGATTCAGTCACATGGGCGGATCCAGAAATTTTCAAAAGGGTGGGGTTTCACGTAATTATTGAATCCTTGACACAATTTAAGTGAAGCGCCATCACTGGTTGGCGTGTAGCTTACCCAGTGGAGCCGCCAGACTTTGGTGACTGGGGGCACCACCGATGATGTGTTAATGTTACTTCAGATAAACTCCCATGTTTGCGTAATTTGCACCCTTTCTTACGTCGGTACGTGGCCTGCGTTTGTGTACAGCAATGGGAATCCTTCGTTTGTCACTACATAAAGGTGCCGTCCTAGGGGAGGGGTCTAAGGTGAGGGGGTGTACCTTTGAGAATTTTTTTTGTTAATTTAAGGTTGATCAGATGCAAAATGGTGCTATATTTGGGATATTTTTGTAGCTGAATATATATGACTGAAAAATGTCCATAATCTAGTGAATTCTATTTTTTGATTAGGTGAAAGAGGACTATGCTGTCTAAGAGAAGAATACGTTGTCAACAAAACTCCTGAAGCCCCTCCTCTCTTTTGCTACTTTACTGCCTTCTATTTGGGATAGTATTTTACTCCCAATTACGTGCGTGGAGTCTACAAAAACATGCTTTGACTATTACCCAAATTTTTTGGTTCATTTTGCATTATCGGGTATCAAAGCCTGGAAGATGCCCGTATATTCGGGCCTCCCGGAAGCCCTGAAATAATTACATAAAATGGGGCAACGACATAATGCTTACAGTGGCGTTCTAACGGGTTGGCATGCAGCATGTTGTGTCATTGCCGGCATGGGGGAGGGTTTAAGGGGAGGGTGTCTCCCTCCCCTTTGAAAATTGTTGGAAAATTGGGTGTCCTTACATACAATCTGGTGCCACATATGCTACCTTTTAAGTAAAATTTTCTGTTAATTTTTTACGTATTTTAGATACTAAAAATCCGGCATTAGGGGGGCATTGCCCTATGGCCCCCTTAATACGCCACAGAATGCTTATTACCTGACATCCAAATGATAATACAGAATATGATGCCGAACACTTTACAACTATCGTATTTTTACTAATTTTGAACCGACGAAAATCCAGACGAACATCTTCTAGCAATGGGTAATGGGCGGGGGGGGGGGGGTATGGTGCAGGAAGGGGATATTAGACCTCCTGGTAGGTATAGCAAAAGGGTTGAAGGATTAACAAGCGCGTTTCAGAATGCTGTTTAGTCGTAAGTGTATTTATGATCACCATCTCTACCGATAATGGCTGCACGAGAAGCGCTCGGTAAAAATTTCTGAAAAATGTATTACGGCAAATTCGTACTTTCAAGTTCCAACCTTCCACATCATGCTACAAATTAGATTGAAAGATCACATTTTGATGCAAGGCTCCTACAGATGTTTGAAGATGAATGTCTGTTTTATTTTTTTAAATTGATGTGATCAATAGTAACGGAACCATGTATAATTACCTTCATAATGGTCACGAGATGGAATACAAACCGTGACGCATGCGCGGGAAGCGCGCAAATTTTTTTTGTTAAATAAGATTTCCATAACAAAACCTGCTTTCAATTGCCAAAATAACGTACATGCCACTCATAAAGCCAGTCTTATACCTGGCAATTCGTAAACAGCTTTTGACTTTTGCTGTTGTGCTTCTCTGGGAGTTGCTATACGAAGATGTTGATAATGAGAACAACATTGTGTCATGGTTTGAAGCGCGCGGAGCGCGTGAAAATTTGATAGTCTGCGAAGAATTTGCGAAAATTCTGATAGTTTGAGAAACATTTGTGATAGAAAATGATTACCGTAGATCCATCACTCGGTCGAAACACACCTCACCCCACCCCCTACAGAAATCTATAGCTTAACCGCCTTTTGGGATCAATTTAAAATTTTTATTTTTCGATTGGGGGCACGCGTCCCCATGCCTCCCGTGCTGGAGCCTGTGAGCTAACCAAGAATCTTTTTTGTCTAAAAGTACCTCCTAGATCGCCGGAAATGACGCTTCTCAGGCCATTATTTCTCAGGCCATTATTTCTCAGGCAAGTTGCGGATAAACATTTATTAATAAAAATTTGTATTGCCTTTAGTATCAGCTAAGACCATAGATTTTCATAGGGTCTCATTTGTTCGTAGAGTCCACGTAGTCGCTAAGCACAGTGTTTATACAGTGACTGTTCAGTTAACCGGCCTGTTCATGATATTCATGTAGGCCTACAGTATTACAGTTCCATTGAACCCTGCATATGCAGTGGTATAACATGGCAACGTGGAAAGGCAAACACAAGTTTAGCAGAAACAGGCTATTATAGGCCTATAACAACATTTTAAAAAACAGAAAAAAAAAGAAAAGAAAAAAAAAAAGGATTATCAGAATAGTTTCACACCAAAATAAGAAAAACAACAAATTTTCATTTATAACCCTGTGTATAAGGCAGCAGTTAACGAAAAACGAATATACCGGTCAAGTTTTTCAACTGATACCCCATATTTAGCACACATGGTTTTGTTGATATATTATCGACAGAATATCACTATGTCCCTTGAAAATCAAATATGAAGTACAGATTTTTATATGGCAGTGTGAAACAACTGGGTTCGGCATTGCTTTTGATACTTTCATAATAGCGAAATCAGAAAACACTGCTGATCCTGTTTGGTCATAATAATTTGTATATTTGTTATTTTTTTATTATTATTTTTATTTCGCAGTCTTGCCCTGCGATATATATTTGCCCTGCCAGAGTCACGTTTTTTTCGAGTGGGGGCAGCCCCTTAAGTTACGCCCAAGGGTGTTGATGCCGTACGTGGGTGACTTCGCACTGCTTGCCGCAAGGAGGTATTCAAGTGTACTAGCAGGGTTTTTTGAGGCTTAGTATACATTGTAAGCAGTTTTCTAAAGTATGAAGATCAAATATCTAATATCTAATTGTGTTTGTTCAGGAGTTACTTTTCTTTGTTTTCGTAAGTGTATTTTTTTTGTCTTTCTTGCTTATCCTAATTAATTCAACTATGAATGATGACTGTTTACAGTCTACTAGTTTCCTGCCACCATTTCATAATGTTACCAATGATGATTTAGAAAAAGTATTTTATTAGGTACCACTAGCCAACGTTTTAGTAATGACAACACCTTTGTAAAATATCTCGAAAAAACGGAAAATGTTAGCTTTTCTTCAAACTTAGTCCTTAGCAATTACTACAACGAAACAGATTTCAATGATTTCATCCGCGACAAAAATATGTATTTCTCTGTCTACCACCGTAATATCAGAAGTTTGCCTAAAAACCACCCTCAACTTATTGCCTCTCTTGAAATGCTTCGTTTTAAGTTTGATATTTTAATTCTCACTGAAGTGGGACATATAGTAACCTTGATCACCTTAGCAGCATTTTAACAGATTATAACTTTGATTACGTCCCTTCCTCCACAAAATGTGGTGGGGTTGGTATTTTCTGTAGGTCATTTTTCACTAAGGTTTATGTTAAGAAACAGTTAATTTCTTCAAATGCTAGTTGCTCCTGTTCTAATCGCCAAGTTGAAGACCTGCGGTTGGGTTTAAGCTTTGGGGATAAATCATTTTCTATTCCTGCTTGCTACCGTCACCCAAAAGGTAATATCCATCACTTTCTCCATTCTCTTGAAACATCTCTAGACTCACCTATTATCTCACCCTTCTGTATTATTGGTGGCGACTTTAATATAGGTTTGTTAAAGGTTGATTTATGTCCTACTTACAATGATTTTGCTAAGTTAATGATGTGTTATAATTTTTTCCTTCCATTACATTACCTACAAGAGTAGCTTCGAGTAGTGCCACAATCATTGACAATATTTTTGTTAGACTTCCCAATGACCTCATCGACAATGAACTCTCTTCTGGTAACTTTATTACCGATATTAGTGACCATCTAACCAACTTTTGCATTATTCAGGGCAAAAAGCCCCCCAAGGAGAGACCCTTAGTTAGACTTTAACAGTGCAAAAAATTTCAATTACTTCGTTTCTGCCCTAGAAACTACAGACATCTCAGCAGTGTACAACAGTAACGATGTAAATGTCTGTTATAGTTTACTTAGCAACATTCTGTGTCCCTTCATAATTCTTCCTTTCCTCTTGTTAGATTGTCCAGAAAAAAGATGAATGATAAACCGTGGATAACTCCTGGTATTAAGAAATCGATTTCTTATAAGAATGGGCTCTACCGTAAATATATTAATAACCCTACTTATGTATTAAAAGAAAAGCTGGTTGCATATCGCCGTATTCTTAATCTTAATATTAGATCCACACGGTCGTTCTACTATCACCCTATTGTAACAAATAGACATAGTTCATCTAAAAAGCAGTGGACTGTAATTAATGATCTCATCAAAGATAAAACAAATCGTGAACCAAAAGTTGTTCAGCATACCTCACACAATGGGTCAAAACTTTCTGATAATGCCGATATTGCTAAGGCATTTAAAGATTACTTTTCCACAGTTGGTGAAAAACTTAGCGATAACATCCATTCTACCATCGATCCCCTTTATTATCTTCGTAATCCGGTTTCTCAGAGTATTTTCCTTACCCCTGTTACGATCCTTAATTGTATTAATGCTCTTTCTAGTAAAGCACCTGGCTTGGATGGTATTTCCGCTGATCTTGTAAAGTCGGCCAAGCATGTAATAGCCCCAGCCCTAGTTCATATTTTCAATTGCGTTTTTCACAGTGGTATTTATCCTGATGATTTAAAAATTGCAAAAGTTATTCCTATATTTAAGAAGGGAGATGATGGAACCCCGGAAAACTATAGACCAATTAGCTTATTACCCTGTATAAATAAACTCTTGAAAAACGCCTCAGGCACTTTCTTAACAGTAATAAGTGTTTCTACGACTATCAATTTGGTTTTAGGGAGGGTCACTCTACGAATTTTGCTTTACTAGAAACAGTTAACTCTATTCGATCACAACTTGATAATGATAAAAATGTACTAGGTTTATATTTAGATCTTAAGAAGGCTCTTGATACTGTGGACCATCTATTTTATTAAACAAATTACTTCATGATGGTATCCGTGGAAGAGCCCATAGCATTATTTCATCCTACTTAAAAACCGTAAACAGTGTGTTTATGTCAATCATACTTTCTCTAGTTATTCAGAAGTCTCCATGACTGGAGTTCCCCAAGGTTCTGTTCTTGGACCTTTACTGTTTCTTATTTACATTGATGATATTTGCAATGCTGTTCCTGATACTTCTACCCGTCTCTTTGCCAATGATACAAATATTTTCCTATCTGATAGAAATTGTACTGGTTTAATCCAAAAAGGTTTTCACACATTAAGTAAACTTCATGATTGGTTTGACTCTAATAAACTCACTTTGCATTTGGGTAAAACCACTTACTCAATATTTCATTCTTATAGTAAAGTCCACTCATGTTGTAACAGTTTTGTTTTTAAGGATAGTACCATTAATAAGTCCTCTAGCACCAACCCAGCCAACAATGATACATGGGGCCTATATGGGGGCAATATGG
>WURT03079486.1:0-13120 GCA_009936505.3 Holothuria glaberrima | reverse complement strand
GAAGCTCTGTTAGCTGGATTATAGTTAGAAGCTATTATCTGGGAGGGTAGCACCTTCTCTTGGAGGAACAATAGGTGGATTCATCTCAATTGTTGGTGATTGAAACTGATTGCTTCAGAAAAGGAAAGAGGAATAGAAAAGTTAATAGGTATTGTTGCTAAATTCTTTCTTTTCTTGATTTCTAACTTGTCTGTCAGAGATTAATCAGGCTTTCTCTTTGTTCCTTGCAGGAAAATAATCCTCTTCAGTCTAAGTCGCCTGATAAATTAACCAGGCTGGAGTTCATTAAACTTCGTAAGCAGCTAGGGGGGAAAGTAAAGTGTCCAAATCCTGAATGTGAAAGGACATTCACCACTGTAGAGGGGGTGAAGTATCATGTTCCTCGGTGCGGAGTAGATGTAAAGCCAGCCCTGAAGTGTGAGTACTGTGGGAAAGCGTATGGATCTAAACCTGGCTTAAATGCTCACATCATTGCCAAGCATACCCAAAAGTTTTTACAAGTGTCTTCATCAGAAGAGGAGGTTGATCCCACCGGAAAGCGTGGGGCTGCCGCAAAGTAAGAAACAGATGATCTCATAATTAATAGCCAACTTAAAGAAGTGTAGAGTAGGTGATGTGTAAGGGGAAAAATAAAATGTTAATGTCAAAAGTTCTTTTCAGAAATGAATATTTTAAGTACAAGAAGCTCACTATTTTGTTCAAAGGAAATTAGTTATTGGTTTATATGAAGATAAAATATTTAAAGATTACCGGTAAAGGACTTAAAGCAAGTTTTGAGTGTTCTTTATATAGAGCAGCAATGTGATCAAGTTGAAATGTACTTCTTTATTTTATTGGATGACGTAGACTAATTTGATGATTTAATAAAATTTACCAAGTAGAATAAGATTATGCAGGAAGCAAGTTCGCAGTACTGATTAATAAAAAAGAAAAAAGTTTGGCACAGAGCATAAACAATAATAGTGCAAAGAAAAGGAACAAGTGGATGTTGACATTACAACATATTTACTGCTACTGTATAAGCCATCATTTTTGCAAATGGCAACCCCTGTTAAAACAAGCAAACAGGAAAATGCAATATAAAACACTGTATGTTGACGAGTAGGCCTTTATTGTAGTTGATGCATTTTTTAGTTACTTTAACATATGTATCTGCTTAGTAGTTATGGTTGGCTCCATTTATGTTGGTCTGGTAATAAGGATTTAACAGCATTTTACAGTAGTTCAGTTTAGAGAAGTAGAGAATCAGCAGATGTACTACATTTTAGGCTTAAATTTACAGAGGAATACAATTGAACTATCTTGCAATGTCAAATTATCCTTACAGTATCATTTGGCGACTGGGGACATGTTATAAAATGGCCCACTAAACACTGGAGGAGCCTGAAAATTAAGTAGGAAAAAAACTAATTTAATTGTGACATCCTTGCTCATCATGAAGTAGTGTAGAATCTCAATTAAAAGAAACAAAATGAGGGCGAAGAGGAAGTGATGCACTGTTAAAATGCTTCTCATGTCCCTTTATATTTTGTTTCCTTTGTTTTTTTAGAGCTGTTAGGAAGCTTCATCAGATAGCAGTGGACGGAGAGATTCAGGACTCATCAGATGGTGATAATGAATTCATGTCAGAGATGTCTTCTTGCAGAATGGTCAAGGTTTGTGGCAGATCATAAATCTTACTTAAAGTATCCTGTCAAGAAGGTATCAGGGAATTAGTAAATTCCACTGGACTCTAAAATGATAGTAATATTTTTCTTTCAAGCAGAAATATGTTGGTAAATACAGTACAACTTCAGTGATGATATTTTGCATTTTAAAACAAGGGTTAAAGGTGTGTAGACATGTAAATGTCATTATACCTACCTATTTGATGAAAAAACCATTAAAGAAGTTAAAAATAGCAACAATTCCCATCAACATCCATCAAATATTGTCCCTTATACAAGATAATTACTGTTTTTGCACTTACCTTATGAATTAATATGAGTAACGTATGCAAATTTGTGACATGGAGATAAGGACCTTTGAGGTGTGTCTTATGTTACCCTTCATTGTTTAAACCTGCATTCCAAGGACAGCTGAAATGTTGTCATGCATTTATTTTGGAAGTAGCTATTAACTACTTTGAAAATGTCCACATTAAACACCAAACTAGAAATTATCTGGTGGTATTTAACAGATAATTTATAAATTTATATCACAATTTTTTCGTATCAAGTGAGAAATCTCAGAAATAGTCAAAACTTGTAGATGTGTATCTTGAGAACAGTTAAAGATGTTCCAATAATTTCTAATAGATTTTTCATCTAGGGATCATAATCTATTAGGGTTGAGTAAAACAGCTGTTTGTCTGATTGTCCACAGATGTTTAAAAAGAAAACGTTTTGCATCTATCACTTCATCATCATTGGAGTTGTGTCGTCTTAGTCGTGTCTTGTAAATTTTTATACCTTTACAAAATCTCAACTCTCTAGAAAGTCAGAGTAAACGAACAAAATGGTTGTTAGTCCCCTGTAAAATAGGAAGAATGAAAAGGATTGTGATGTATAGAACTTTCAGTAATGGTTTACGACGTTTAAAAGCTGAAGAAGTTAATATAAAACAGTTTGAAGTATTTTAAATAAATTAACATGAAGTCTTTTCTTACAGCCCTTTTTTTGGGGGGAGGGGGGTTGCGGGGTGGGTCCTTTTTAGATTTAACCATTTTTACTGTAAGCTACTTGAATAGTCTAGTCTCATTTGCTTTAAATCACACAGTTTTAGTTGTACCCACTCTGCCAGCTCTAGTTTTATAACAATACAGTTGGACTCTTATTACAGGAACTGTTCAGGTGTCCTACCAAGTACAAACCCACTGCAACTGATTTGGCTTCATGGAAGTTACAAATTGAAAAGAAGGGGAATGCCGCTTGTAAATTCTGTAACAAGTCATTTGCTGCTGTCACTTACTTGAAGACTCATATCAACAGCTGTAAATTGGTACTGTATTTGGTCACATTGGTTTTGATTTTTATAAAGTATTCATTTACTAGGGTGTGTTTTGTAAGGAGAAATTTTGCATCTTACTAAAGTTAGCCTCCTCCCATCTCATATCTCATTTAAAATTACAAATGATGGACTTGTGTGTAAAATATACATTTGTGTCTCTAAAGAACAACTGACATGACAAGTAGTAATTATTGGGCATGGGGGCTGAGGAGGGGGGGGGGGTCAACACCAGTATTGTCAGCTAAATATACTGCCTTTTCTTACTCATGAAGTGTGTAGGAGCTGACTCTATCTTAAGGATTTACTACTGCCATTGTGCTTGGTGCTTAGCATAAGCAATGGAGTAGGGAAAACAAGCCAGTGAGCCACAACTGGAAAAAAGGCCGTGGTCGGCTTGACTTAAGCCAATTGGTTAGAAACTGGGGGGTAAAACCTCATCTAACTAACTAACTTAAGGATTTAAATTACTAGTACATCTCAACATAACACAGTTATTTCTATAACAAGAAATGAAGTTTAATATTTTGTTGCTGGAGAAGGCTGCATGAAGAATTATGTATAATCATTGCGTGTGGGTTTATTATAATTTTGTTTACATTTGAAATTTACAGAGACCAGGAAGGAAGCCATTTTACTGTCTATCTTGCCAAGCTGAGTTCACATCAAATGGCCAGGTTTTAAAACATCTAAGACATTTCCACAGAGAGGTATGTGACAGAGAGGGGAAGGGGATAGGGGTCTGAACAGTTCCTTGATGTGTTAATGGAATGAAAGGTTGCTGTTTCAAAGTTGAATGTCATTGTTTACTGAATATGAAACAAATTTAAAAATTTGCCATCCATGGCAACACGAGTTCTGGTTTGCTCCCCTTTGTAATAACAGATACATATTTTATTGGGCAATATGAAACTCTATGCAAGTTTGTCTGCAGATGCATCTAGTCCTTATCCCACAATAGAGTATGTTTCAAATGTTTTACTTTTAATTGACACAATTTATTGGCCTACTTCCAATAATTAATCAAAGCCCACAGCTTCAATTGTAAGGATTGTTTTTTTGACGTGCATACTGGATGCAGACTTGTTTATACATTGTTTAACACTTGCTCATTATTGGCTGTCTGTATGATTGCAGCCAGCTATCAAATCTTTCTCTTTCTTACAGTCACACTTTTTACGAAACTTACAGGGAAACACACCTTGCTTATTCTTTAATTGTAGAAAGACTCAGACAGTTATATAGGCCATTTCAATTCACACTGTAATTTACAGGCTTGAGCGCTTCCACTTGAGAAGAAGTGCATTTTTGTTATATTTCAAATTTAAAAGAAATGGTTCAGACAGCTCCCAACAGCAAAGATATGATAGTTTGTGGTTTATTTGCTACATAGGTCAAGTTAAAAGTATCTTATTGCAGAATTTGACATATTAGATGTCCAGAGAATTAGAAAGCATTAAACTCTCAAATTCTGGCAATACATCTGTTTTGTATTTTGAGACATTTAGGGTGTATCCCAGTCATTTTCCATGAAATCTGTCATTATTTGATGTTTTCACCTATCCTTGGCCTTTTTGCCAGACAGTATCAGCAGTATCAGCATAAGTGCTGAACATTAATCTTCAAGACTGCCTCCAAATTAGAACTGAACTTTACGTTTGCTGTTTGATTAAAGATCTAAATACAAGCAGACTAGGAAAAACATAGTCTTAGAAGCTGAGCATGATGCACAGTTTGTTGTCTAAATGCAAGTCACTATTAACTCTGGATGTGAATGCTGATAGTACATTCACCTCCCATCAAGGGTTCATTGTTCCTTTATGTAAAAGTCCCTGTCACACTGTGTGTTCAATTCCCATGTTTTTTGACTGAGAAGTGGACTTTCTCTTGTTCTTCTTTAGTAAAAGTGGGATGTAATCACTGGGTTTAGTGTTAAGGCATGGAGATACCAACTCATTGACATTGAATTCGGTGTTTAACTCTGTGCAAAGAATCAAGTCACAAGTGTAATGTGATATTAGATTTACAAATGTTCTAGTGTGTGATGAATGTGTAAACTGTGTTACGATCATTTTCAGCTTGTAATTGCAACTTTGGAAAAAGCTAGAAAAGATGAAGAGGTGAAATGGGAGGCGACTGATGAATATGAAGTGGATGAGGAAGAAGATGAGGCACTAGACCTAGAAGAGGAGGAGGTTGAAGAGGAGATAGAAGAAGAAGAGGAGGGAGATGTGGTTGAGACAAAGAAAAAGAGATTTAGAAACAGATTTGATGGGACAAGATTAGGTGAGAAGAATTTTTTGGTATCAATTTATTTATCAGGTTTTAGCTGTAAACTTGTATGGAAAGGTGAAATAACATGTAAGAAAAGGAGAATTGTTTATGATTGATCGTATCTGCTTCTCAAGCAGAGATCTGCAATCTGAAATGCAATTATAGTCAGATGATGAGGAGGGGGGCATGGGGTCATCTATACCATACAGGGCTAAAGCCCACCTTACTCCTACCATGACTGAGGCTGAGGCCAGAAATTTTCACATCCCAGAGACCTCTGATTGGATAAATTGCACTCTGTTGGAAGTTCTAGTATGGTAGAAGACACCCAATCAGGTTTCATGGGGAAGGGTGGGTGACCCCTCCCCCTTTGCACTCCCACCCACCTTTTGTGATCTATCACTGTACTCTGGAGCCATGTATATGAGTGTAGAAGAGATACCATACAAAAGTATGAGGTATTTATTATAATTTAAAACTGTTTTTGTTTAAGTTATTGCCTTATTTTGTTAATTTGTCAGTGGAAATGCTTTCTAACATAGACAGACGAAGGCACTCTATTTTTGCCAAATGTGTAAAGAAAACTAACTTTTCATTTTTGATTTACATTGTTGTGCTGTTAAATGTTGACTATTAGATAGTCAAATGACAGTGAAAACAACATGTTGAACATAGTTTACAATGCTTGTTCACTTGTGTTATGAAAAGTGCTTAACAGGCGATGAAAGTTACTGTTTGGACAGACACTGTTACATACATTAGATGAAAAACACGAAGATTAGCTACTTGAGCTACTTTTCCAGGAGACATTTTTATTGACCATGTTTATTGATTTTTTATGACAATCTCTCTAAAAAATGTCATTGAAGATGTGCAGGTGTAATTCCATGGAGCAAACTGAAGACATTTTGCATTTCTCTGTTTCTCAGTGTCACATTTTACTTATTTTTAAAGAGTACAAAAATGATGCTCAAAGTGCTGTAAAAATTCTGCAAATGATTTCATTGGCCAGTTTCATTTTTTTTTCTCCATCTTGCTGAACTTAACCTCTTGAGCATCTAAAAGAACTTTTAAAAACCATCATTGTTTTAGACATAAACACTCTAAAATGTACTTTATATGATATGTACCTGTTATCTTTAGAAATGCTCCGATGCATGTTTTTGCTGTTCTCTTTGCAGACGACTCTTTTAGACATGTTGTTCAACAGGTCATGCAAGCCACTGAGTGGACCAAGCGATTGTAAGTTTTGCATATCATAATTCTCACATTTTTTCAGCTTTTTGGAATATTAAACAGTTAGAATAACATGTGTGTTCTTCTTCCAAATTTTCTTGAGGGATAGGAGACATGTTGATTACCTGGGAAAAAATCAAGAGTAATATTGAGTTCTAGTAGGTGATACAAAAACATCTTAACAGTGTTCTCCACTAGCCGTTTTGTCCGGGTGGCACTGAGAGTGTGTGTCCTCACCCCCTCGTAAAGTTGCCACTCGCTCGAAAACCCTGGCCACCCAGACAAAAAAATATTGCTTTCACTTCTTTTTGAAATGTTTGCAAAGTGAATTAAACACTTTCGGTCTCCCTAGAAGTGAAAAAATTGAAAAAATACAGTCATGAATCGTGACTTTGAGAGTGATAGGTTTAATTCAAATTTAGCACCAAATGTACACCATTTTGCACGTAGCACACTTTTATTACGAGAGCAAAAATTTTCCAAATAGACCCTGCCTCCAGGGAGGGGATGAGTGTCTTCTGCCAGATCACAGCCAAGTGCCCAAACAAAATTTAGACCTGCGGAGAACACTGCTTAATATTGAAGTAACAGTAAAGTGGTACATGTGTTGCCTTTACCAAATGAAGATTTGCCATGAATTCTGGTAAACAAAATTGTAAATATTTCATAGTGTACAGTAATTTTTGTCTGTTCCTCTGTTGTTAATTTGTTAGTCCTAGAGAATACATGCACTTGCTACCACACAAACATAAGCAGGTTTCTCATAAAATAGGCTGGAAAACTAGAAAGTAATTTGTCTTCTGTGGCAATTGTAATTTCTATTTTGCCAGTTGAAACCTGCCTATAACTTAAAATGAACAACAAAGAAAAATAAATAAATCAATCAATCAATCAATCAATCAATTTCCCTCCAAATTCCCTCCAAATTTTTGGAATTTGCCGTCCCTAACCCACCCCATTATCAGACTTTATTTTGCATTATTAAGGTTATCAGCCATGTGTTGCTATTATAGTATAGGGAAGGAAAAATCATGAGAAATGTGATGCTTGAAATTTTCAGTGAGATTGGTAATTTACATGTTAGAAAACTGTGGTAGCTAAGTTTAGGATATTACTATGTGGATGGTACATTGGCAAAAGAAATTACTAGCAAGATTTCAATATCCTTGTTACTCTGTACAGCCATGCAAAGAGCTACTGCTTAAAATCCAGGACCTTATTTCCTGACTGGAAGGTGGATATCTCTAAGTGGAATGCCCTTTCAGAGAGGTATGGGAATTATTCTGTCACTCTTTCTCCCATGAAAAAAATCGGTCACAGCTAGCTTCATACTCCTTCAATGTATTCCATGCACCTCTTAGCATAACTTTCCTTGATAGAAATGTAAAAGTATTGTCTTGACTTACAGTAGTGCAATTTGAATACTTTTTACTGCTAACCCTGTGTGGAAGTTGAAAGTTGAAATTATATGATACCTTATTAATTCCTCTAAATCTGATTGGAGGATTGGTTGTCACATGCCATGGGTTATTTGGTCCTAACCCACGGTCATGGGATAGTATATACTAACCCACAGGGGTGACGTCAGCTAAGGGGTACGAACTATCAAATTTTGACCAAAATCTTTGATTTATGAAGTTAGGTGTCATATAAAACAAATAATGAATGTTTTTCATTTGTGGGATAGTATGAACAATTTCATTTGTTGAAAGATTGAACGTTCTACTCGACTCGGCTTCGCCTCGTTGAGTAGATCATTCAATCTTTCAACTCATGAAATTATTCATACTATCGTACTCATAAACATTCATTATTTGTATACTAGTGATGTAACAATGCTGTTTATAAATGATGTTACCCATAATTGATATATCAATGTGTAATATTATCATATATATATATATATATATACCTTTGATACTGGTATTCTAGTAATAAACATACTTGAGACAAACTCATATGTTATCGTTCTCTACAAAAAAGTGTCATTTCATTTACATGTGGTGAAATATTAGGACATTTTGTCAGACAAAGTGTAAGAGTGTAACATTTGCATGAAATTTAGGCCTAGTAATATCAGTTGGATAGTATCTACATTTTAATTGTACCGATACCCTAGTAAAGGACAAGAATATTTGCTGTTACTGCTATTGGATACTCACAATTAATTCAACCGTAGTTGAAACTTTTACAGTAGCCTTTCAAGACAGTTTGTGCTAAATGATAGCCAGCAGATGGTTGTAACTGTATTGCATAATAACCATAGAATCGTTGTTTCTTATTAGATAATTTAGTACAGCAGTTTTTCAAAAAGAGCATTGTTTGTAGGGTTGTAAAGTCAAAATTAAAGCTCATACTGACTGCGCTTCCGGATATATGATGGTATCCATAAGATGTTTTCAGCTTCACATGTTGAATCAACATTGATATTGAAATTTTTCTACTTTGTGTATAATTGCCAAATTGAAGCTTGGTAAGTTCTTGAAAGTACACAAAGTCATTTAGATTTCCTTATTCATTTTATGGCAAGTTGTGGAAAAGGCTCAGACATAGTGCAGTGTTATTCTTCTGTACAATATCACATCATTGTCAAGACAGAGTTCTTAGGCAAGTGGATAAGGTCTTCATGTTTCATGATGGTAGGTGCGATATATAAGCCTTTGAAAGCAAATTACTACACCATACCTAACATTGTACGAGTGTTGTACAAGTTATATCTTATTTTGCTTTTTAGTGCTGCTGCAGCTTATCACCCCCAAACCAAAGAATCAGCAACATTTGTCATAGAAAAAAGGAAGGGAAGGTTTCTTAAGGAGAAAACAGAAACAGTAAGGCTACCATTGTATGGAGCTGTTCCTGTGAAGAAAGGTAAGGAACAAAATGAAATTTGTTATGTGTGCTGTGCATCTGGGTTTGGCAGTGCACACCCTTAAAAAAAGCTAATTGAAACCTGTGAAACCATCACTGTTCTCTCACACAAAGAGCTGGAGGAGGATCCAGCATCCAATCGCCTGGCATGCTCTATGCTCTGGGCACAGTGGCCTTTGTGTCTAGCTTGAAGAACCATGTGCATTCCTTAATAATTTGTGTACCTCATACAATACCAATTGGTTAGAAACTGAGCCATAAAACCTCATCTAACTAACGCATACAATATCCTTGTCTCTCAGTTATCACTATTAGGGAGGTTAGAGGTACCTGTCCACATCTTTGAGATTTTTTGTTTTGCATTATCTCTTTGGAAGTTTATTCAGCCCGAAGTGGATATTGATATCATCATCACCTGTCTAATTATCCACTGGAAGATTGTTTACGTATTACATGGTCTTGAAACCCTTGACGGTTAGGTCTTTGGTCTGGGCAGATTTCTGTATAAAGTATAGAAACCCTTAAGGATTCACTTAAACTTAAAATAAAGTTGTTACATGTGCCACAGCATGTAAAAAAGGAAAAACAAGCATTTTGTTTTTTCTTCCCAGCTTACACTGTATCAGTCTTAAAAGTAACCATCCTTTCCTGGTGAAGTGTTTGAATTTTATTCCTTCAAAAGTTCGAACCAGTGTCATTATTCTGGATCAAATGTTTTTGCTTTATATTTTCTGATTTTATCTTGCATTACACATGTACAGACGGAGAGACACGTACTAACTTTGTATTCAAGGGATTTGTATTTCCAGTAGGGTTTGTCTCTCATTAATGAGGAGTGCAGTGGAAACTATCCATTTTCTGAAGTGTGGTTTTATTTTTCCACAGAAGAAGAAAAGGTTACCTTCTTTGTTGGTGGCCCAGTATGGGCCATGTCATGGTGTCCAGTGCCAGATGATGCCCCTCTTGCCCGCAGCTATGTGGCTCTTAGCTGTTACCTTGAAATGGACCACACTCAGTTTTATGATGAATTAGAGCCAGCTCCCAGTTTGATACAAATCTGGGATCTAGGAGTGTTGAAACTTGGGTAAGTTGGTTTTTAAAACAAGGGTCTAAGCTCAAATCAAGTTTTTATTTGTTAGAGGGGTGTAGTTTACACTGAAGTCAGATGTGTGGTTCTCAAGATATTAGCAGTTAAAGTTGTCACCTTTTCAACACAAAGTGAACTTGAAGCAAGTACATGTGATGTCATAGCCTCACATTAATGAGCAGTCTTTGATTTTCTTTAAACTTTTTAACCAATTTTCTCCTCAGTAATATTGTGCTATTGTAATGTGATTGCATGAGAGGCATAGGAAGTTTTCAAACTTCACATTCCCCATGGACAGGTCCTGTCCCTATTAACTTTAAGGTCAACACAACAGACTGAAAAAACAAAGGAAACAAAGCATTCCTTATCAATGTGAGGAAGTGATATAATCCCTGCTTGCCTCAAGCTCATGTTGGTTCACAAATGTAGTAACTTCATTCGCTGATATCTCGAGTACTACTTGTCCGATTTGAATGGAGTTCCTCTTTCAAATATGAAAATAAAAATTTTTTGCTTAAACCCTTGCTATAATGTTGCAGCACATTATGTAACACAGTAATGTGTGACATAAACAGGCCAGTTGTAGATTCTTCACTGAGCTTTAAACAGAGACTGTGAAGCAAATATATTACCCTTGTAGTAAGGATTTTTTTTTTTTATCTATATTATGTCCATCTTGTTCATTTATGACACCATTTTATCAGATGAGAGTGATAGATTTTACAAGCCAGATGGTCAAAAGAGAGGGTATTATGTATTGAAATAAAAATTGTCTGTTTGTAACTGTAAAATAATCTTTAACTGTTGTATAATTAGTTACTTTGTATGAATAAATCTTCAATTTTGCAGTTATTTATCAGTAATAAATGTTTTTGTTTTCCCCTCAAAGAACATCCACCACACCCCAGATGGTTTTAGGTATTGCTCATGACTTTGGTATCACAAACTGTATTCAGTGGTGTCCCTCAGGAGGATATCAATCCTTTAAAGATGTACCAGACTCAGAGGAACCTTCAAGGCTAGGACTTTTGGCTGTCGCATGCTCTTCAGGGTGTGCAACCATTTACAGTGTACCCCATCCCAAGAAGGAGGAGACCATTTGTAAACCAGACCCAGTGGTCACTTTGAAACCAACTAGATTGAATGAGTTGTTTGGTCAGTGTCTATGTCTGGACTGGTCACAGAATAAAGGACATTCCAGAATAGTTGGAGGGTTCGGTAATGGTATGTTTAGAATTTGTCTCATTCCGATCTAATTTTGATTCTGATCAGTATGATTTTTGTTTTATTACCTCATTTACTAAGGTCAGTTCTAGTGGGTGAGAATTTCAAATTCCACTCATTCTTCTACTCATGTGATCCCCTTTGTTTGTGAAGACATGTATTTTGTGTGACATGAATATAAATTGACACTTAACTGCACACAACTAGGTCCTTTTCACAGGAGTAGCACGGCCAATCAAAAATTGACTGGATTCAGTGACATACTCTTGCATGAAGGCAGAAGCTTGAGAGCATGTCAGATCTGTGATTAAATACAGATTGATTGGGATTGCCAAATGATTACTTTTGATTATACAGGTTGATTGTGTGTGGAGGGAGTGGATAATTTAGAGAGAAAAATGCTTCCCTTATATGGCTTGCAAGGGTTACTTTGGGGTCCACATATGCCGCTTGAAAGAGATTTTGTGGACCCTCATTTTGCTGGGAGGGAGGCAGTTTTCAAAGCTTTTGTCATTCTATGGCCCTCCTAAACATCTGTCTGGGGGTGACTTAGGCTGCTGCAAGGGTGAATCACTGTGGTACCTGTGTATTTAGAATTTTGTATTTTGTACTCTGTTCTAGATACGCAGGTTTGTCACACTCAGTTGCCATTCAGTATTGCTCATTTAGTATGTTTTCTACCCATGATTCCTCGAATTCAGTATGTTTTCTACCCATGATTCCTTGTGATCGGAAGTGCTGGTTGACCCAGCCTTCTGTTATAAGGGTAGGCATCATTGTGGTGTTGCCATTTCATTGAAACTGGTTTCTTGTTTTGCTAATTACAGGAGCTGTAACTATATGGAACCTGCACACAACATCATCATTACTAGCAGATGAGATGGATGGATGCCTGTACCCCACACAGGTCCTCTATACCTGTACCTCCTTTGTGATAGCTGTGTCTCTCAACCCCAAGGGTTTGTTTCATTTCATTTTATATTCCCTTATCTGGGGTTCTAAAATGGTTGGCTGGTAGCCCATATCTGGTCCATGAGGGTAGTCAGTCCACAAATGATAGCTCTAGAAAAAATGCAGTTCTTAGAATATATTTAATAGGACATCTGTTATGAATTAATAGGAAATTAATTACAGAATTTTATCATTTACAGGTATGGAATATGGTAATGGAAACACTGAGTTATTTGAAATGAGCTTCATAAACTTGGGCCAAGGTATAGTCCAGTTGGGGCATGGAGGTGGTTAATATATACCTTTCTGCAGAACCCTGCCTTGTTGGCCTGTGACTACGAGTTAAAGACGTACTAACCTCAAAAACCTGAGGGAAAAAAAGAGAGAATGTACTACACTCTTAGGGGAAACGTCCAATATAATCGTTCAAACGAGTTCAGATTCGTTCTGCTGCATCCATGCGTTCACAAGCGTTCGTCCGTTCATCAGCGTTTG
>WURT03079485.1:0-10767 GCA_009936505.3 Holothuria glaberrima | reverse complement strand
GGCGACTTTGTCGGAGGCGACTCTGTCAGGAGGCGACTTTGGTAGGGCGACTTTGTCAAGAGGCGAGTTTGTAAGAGACAATTTTGCTAAGGGGTGACTTTGTTGACTGAGAGGACGACTTTGTGTGGGGCGACTTCGCTAGGGGAGACTTGACTGGTCCCGCCATATTCAGCTTGGGACAAAGCTATATGATGAAGTTTAGACAGCTCACATATTTTCTAAACTTTGGAGTAAAGTTTATAACACCTCAGGAAAGTCCATCAGACGTTTTTAAGTTGCAGAAAGGAGAGTCAGACAAACTAGTAAATAAAATACCTCATGAGAGTTCGCAGTTTTTGATAACAGTTTACTGGGTCTCCCCAATATATGCCTTTGCGCAGCCATTGTGCAAGGAATTATAGGATGCATGGAAGATAAAGACACAGCCCTCAGCATACAGAGTATTGAAAATACCCGTAATTTGTAACATATTAGAAGATATTTTTAGACCAAAACGACGTTGCGTATATTGTTCAAGGCCCAAACAACTGGTTAGAACCCTTCCGTAGGCTTTAGTTTGATCTAAAAAGGGACAATTTCGATATCTCACAGAGAAAAGTAAGTCTGGGTGTGTAGTGGAGGTGCACCACATCGTACATTCCCAAAATTTTAAGATTTTGCTCATGTGCAGTCGTAATTGCGAAAGGCTTATTTAAAGTAAAACAAAATACTTCCAGCATCATTTTACGGCCTGTCAGTTTTCCAATCCGTTCACTCTCTTCGATGCCTTGTCACTTTTGGCCGATTCTAAAGAACACACACTCGACATAAGCACTTCTGTGGTCGTTGCTAAAACAAAATAGACCATTGCGTCACATATCAGGTATCTTGATCGAGAGACTGAACAGTAAATCTGTACAATCACAAGTTCTGACGAAATGAGGGCGCTTGTCAACTGAAGACTTCAAGCGCTATTATCCTGTAAGTTAACTTACTAACAAACTATATCTGAAGGATTAAACCATGGAGCTATTACGGAAACAGAGAACGCAATCACGGTCAAACGTCATAGCCTACTGTTTCTTACGGGTAATAGGGTTTTGAACAACACTACCTATCAGTGGGAAATGAACAAAACAGATTCAATCACAAGTTTCTCTATTTGTGGTGTAGGTAGAGCCGTATTTAAAGACGGCATTACGGAGAAATTTTCCCCAGCCCCCTCCCAGAGATTCCCCTACTAAACGAAGCAAAACAGTTAAATTTTATCCTACTGTTAAAAAAAAATTAATAAGGATTCAATGTTTAAAGTTTTGTTCTGGAGATGCAAGAACAGGCACTGATCTTTTTGCCTACTAAGAGCATAATTCAGACCCATGGCCTGGAAAGTGCAATATTCTGCAAACAGAAAGGTAAATTTTTCGGCGAAATTTTACTTTATACCGACGCAAGTTGCCAGAGAATGTTGGCTTATCACTTAGATGGATTAACATATACTACCTCTCACTTTTAACCTGCTTACATTGTGCAGCGCCCGATGATTAGCCTACCGAATCTGAGGTGCCTCAGACTCGCAAGTTCAAAATAAAGAGAGTAGGTCTTGGGTAGGTAGCAAGTAGTACTACATGTTACTGTGCATATACTTCCCTTGATTGCGTCACTGCTGGCCAAAGAAAAGAGCCAATGAAAGTGTTTCATATTAACGGCAAACTTTAAAAAGAAAAAAGTGCATAAGTTCCGACAGCCAAAAGATGCTTCAATGACACGCCCTCTATTTTCAAAGGTTGTTAACCCCGCTATGAACTTTAATATTTGTCTATCAGTCTATACTGCTCGTTCCTTCACACTCTACATTTGACAAAAATAACTTTACATATCGCTAAGAGGTTTATCCGTTTGTAATGAATTAATGATAGGCCAATCTAATTTAAAAGTCTAAAAGCGGTGAAATACATTTTTTCTCCTTTGTCTGTTTTGCAGTATCTCAGGAGATCTTCATCTTTTATTTAAACCCTTCCTTTCTCTTTGAAGATAAATTTCTTTCCTTTCTAAAAAGAACTACACCATTCGCAATCGCTCTCCTTCCTTCCCATCAGCCACATCGATGTCATTCTATTGATACAATAAATTATCAATGATGAAACCTGCGTCAACAAAATGCAATATTCTCCCACGAGATATATCTCTCAGATGTTGTTTTGCAATACAGCTTTTCCGGAACAAAACGCAATTGTGTGTTTGCCCCTAAAACGCACTGATACTTCCCCCCATCTTGCACACTCTAAAAAATATCAAATCAGAGGGACAACGAACAGGAATCTGGTCAAAACTTTGACTAGATCCGGTTTAAGTATCAACCAATTCTAATCATTTCTGTACCAAATCTAGTCATAGAATTGATCAAAGTTTTGTTCGGTGCCTCACTGATCAGATTCGGTTTAAATTTGACCAGACTGATTTTTTAGCGTGCAAGCAATTTTCGAAATAAAGTATCGTAACTATTAATGGATATATAATGGAAATGCTTGCTGTTGACCTTTCAACACTGTGACAAATATTCTATTAATATGAACATAGCTGTAACATTTCGCAAATGAAGGGCTCAGTTAAGAGAAGGGGGAATTGGTAGTTGGAGAGAAATAATCACGAATCCTTCCCTAACGCCTTAGTCATGAAACACCTGCTCCGATTAAAAGGAGGGTATATAGAAAAATGTACAGAGGTATGAGGATACCACAAAATGACTTAACTATAAATGAAGAACTGATCACGCACCATAAACTTACACAAATCATTTTTATCCTAATAAGCAAGTTCTATAATTCGTCTGCACATGCGCACATCCTCCAAACCGTCGGCATAAACATAATACACTCTTACCTACAACACGTCTTCCAAAATTTGAGTTTACTTGAGAAACTCCGTGAGTCATCCTTTTTTAACTCAACGCAAATATGAAGAGGGTTCTCTCGTGTCGTTTTGTACCGCAATCTGCAAATAAACCGCCTCTTTGTTATAAAAAATTGTATTTTCATCTGCCTTAAAGTAGCATAGGGACCCCTATTTTGATGCAGATCACACTTAGAATTAGGCTTAGAGGCACTCTAATCCCACCCCATGCAGTAACAATTCGCCAAGCAAGGGAGTAACTTCTAGCTCCTCCTCCAATTTTAACCGAACCTCCTGTCTTATAGTGCGTGACCTCTTAGATAGCCACAGTAGCCTGCACTGAGTTTAAATTGCTCGAGACAATATTGTCAAACAGTGTAAGTGGGATTAATTATAAACACAGCTGAGTGTACCAATCACTGTTGACCAACCAGGGTGAAACTGCATTGTTTGAATGAATGTCAAAATGCAGTCATCAACTGTACATGGAACCCTGAGGATATTCCTAAATGTGTTTGGGTCAGGGAGTTGCAAGAAACTTTCTGTTTGGGTGGATGCCATATCTCCTTTAAATTAAAGGTTTATGTACGTACTGCACGAAAATTTGGGTCGCACGAAAGTAGGGGAACGAAGAACACGATGTGCTGAGCTCGCTTTGTTTATCCCACACTTCCATGTGGAAATGAATTACCGAACTCCCTTATTCAGAAAACAGCATCTTCATATCTTGTTTGGTTGTCAAGATATACACCATAGACCATTTTCTTAATAACAATTACAAAAGATTGTGGGATAAAGTTGGTACGCCGTTGTGTTTGGTCACAGTAAAATGCCATTGACAAAGACGACATGTAACAAAACTATCCCACAATCCTTTGTAATCGCGAATTTGGAGATAGATCTGTAATAATAGTTTGAGGCTACCCTTTTAAAAATTTTAATTTACTTGTAGACATTTTTTTAAATTTTTTAGGGTCACTTAGCATGTGAGATATCTTTTCTTCTCTTCATATTCCTTTTCACTTTTACACTCCACAAAAAGAGAGCATACGTCATTGGGTATCTGACTAATATGTAGTACATTGTATACCTGCTCCAGAGAATTTTTAAATGCTACTTGGAAATTCAAAATGAATGAATTACAGATTATTAAGGAGAATGTAACCTCTTATAAAGGAAAGTGATCATATGACATCAAACCCTGGCTGTGGACTGGCTACAACTGGATAATGGTGGCGTCGTCGGGTGAGTAATGATCATGGCGGTTTCTCAAAAACCAAAGACGTCATGGAGATGCACTTTTTGTATAGTGTTTCGAATTCTCCTCAAGTATCTTTGCGCTGAAATCTAAACCTGAACTGGAATTCTCCTTAATTTTAGAAATCTACCCCTCTTTACAATCATTTGTGCTTTCCTCTCTGGGGGAATAATAATAAGCCTAAGGGTAATTTTGTTTTTCTTCATTTCTTTAAAAAGTATTAGCAAGGAAATCTCTTTAAGGCTTCCCAAACAGGGATATGACTGAACAAGGAATATGCCTTACAGCCTGTTATGCCGTAAGAAAGACTTTACCATTAATGAGATGTGTGTATATATATATATATATATATATATATATATATATACACGTCGAAAACAGGAGCATATATATATATATATATACGTATATATAAGTTTGAAAAAGTAGTAAATGGTGCTTAAGATTTGTGGAAAAGTCCACAATGTTTCGGGTCTAAACCCTTCATCAGGTGGCAAAAAATGCAACTGATAATTAACACGACTAAACGTAAAAATTAGAAAAGACAAAGAAGAGCACGGACTGATTTAAATCAGTCATTACCTGTGTTGACCACTTTAGGGCATAGGCGTACGGGACTCTTCCAATTTAGGGGGCAGAAAATTTTTGCCCGAATCTCAAAAAAGTTGCCCAAAGTCAAGGACGTGGATCCATCTCCAAAGTCGGGGGGTGGGGGATATTCACCATATGCGAACCGCCGTCCTGGGGGAGGGGTCTCAAGGGAGGGGTGTCCCCCTCCCCTTTGGAAAATCTTTACTCACGAAAGGTGGGATAGATGCAAAATGGTGCTACATTTACTGCTAAATTTGAGTTGGATATATTTCCAAGAATTTCTACTTTTTAGGAAATCTTTTCACGTTGCTTGTTTAAGTGAATTGTTTGCTCAGTTCTTGGGCTAGGTCAGAACCACACTGCGCGAAGTAAGTGAACAGTAAATTGTTACACTACATATACCATTAGCAAGTTTACACATTTCTTATGAAATTTGGATATGGAAGTGATTAGGACTATGCAAGTCAGAGCCTTTTCGAAAGTCTGATAGAGGTGACACTGGCATATAACTACACGCGCGCGAAGCGCGCGAAAATTTTTGCACTTTTTTCGGGAATTCGATCAAAAATTCGGGAACTCAGTAGAAATTTGAGGCTAAGTTTTCCATTCATTTCTAACATCCTCTTTCAGTATAAGGCAAGTGCCTATATTTGAGGAAAATGACCTAAGGTCTTTGAGCGACTATTTAATACAGCGTTGACTGACTCATATATATATATATATATATATATTATCTCTGGCAACAGAATTTTGACGTAATGAAAATTGAAACTACCGACGATTGTAACGGATCAGTCAGCTATCACCGTATCGACTAGTCAGGGTAACCCGACCTCGGTGGCATGCATAATACGGCCTTTAACACCCCTCGAGGTCAGGGGTATGAATGGCCGTAATATGCATGCCACCGAGGTCGGGTTAACCTCACTACGTATTGACCCAAAGTACCCAAACGCATACAGTATAGTACAGGACCATCCGTGTATGATGTACATGAAATAACGTTAACTAATATCGTACTGTACATTGTACGGTCGTTCTCTTCGGACCTTATTACTTTCAACTAGTACTGTCGTAGAACATGTCAGAGAAGGGTTAGAGCATCAGACACGAACTGCACAAGGTTTTTTATTTGCAGAGCAACCTCGACGAAGGGAAAATGCAGAAACCAAGTAAGTTTCTTAGTCTTAATATTGTTAGGCAGCAGACTGCAGAGATGTAGGCCTAATGTTGTGTATGTGTGCTTTGTGAAGTAATCGTCCTACGACGAAGTGTGTTCACACATATACATGTACACATCGTATGCATGCACAGTACATACATAGCAATGAATTGTCGATGGTGTATCGAATCGGCTCGCAATCGAAGTCAAGAAAAGGGCATACTGTGACGTCATCAAAATTCCGGCATACGGTTTTCTTAGATTCTTACGAGACGACAGGTCATCTTTAAAATTTAAAGTCAAAATTTCAAATTTACATTTGAGAACCCATTCGTATAAACTCAATATTCTGCTGTAAATTAATTGACTATAATAAATAATTTTTCCACTGTAACTTGCACGGGTGAAGAATACGTAGCAAATCAAGGTCAAAATTCACAAGATGGTAGTTTAGTTAACAACTGGCTCATATTTCTGGTCAAATAGTAACATTTCATGGTAAAATTTAAGCTGAATTATTTTGTTACTTAAAAAATGTAAACAAATGAAAACATTTTTGACCGCGATCCTTTTTGATTTCATGCAGACTAAGATTGTGAATGTATTTAACGTATTTGTATTTTTATCTTGTACGACTGGCCTTCACATGATATTTTAGGTGGCATCCTGATTTTACGATCTATCTGAACTGTTTCTGTTGAGCACTGAGCTTTCGAGACTATCGTAAAAAAAATTCTTTCTATATCCGTTGTCTTACATTATGTCCATTAAAACGAACCAACTGTTTGCCGTTCAATTCCCACGAAACTCTATTTATACACAATGATAATAACATGTAATAAAAGGAACACATTGATGGAGAAGGAAAGATCTGCTTAGGACGTAAAAAGTGACACAGGAGTTCGTGGGTCAGTTAAATTGACAACTTCTACTAATCACTCCCTTGGTAGATGTATACCCTAAGATACTACGAATTCAGGGTTGGTTACACTAACCAACTTGGGAACGCTGGCCTAAAAGCTTTAACGGTTATTCTGTGCTCTTTATTTGAAGCCTTTCCAAAAGTGAAAGAAGGAAACACTTGAAGAAATTTGCCTCCCTGAACAACTTGCAAAGATATCCATTGTTTGAGGCCTCCTGATTAGTAATTATTTACGAAAGAAGCGGAAACAAGCAGAGGAAATATAGAAACTTTAATCTGATGTGCCCTTGGTGTACTTACGTAAGTGACATAAAATGTTTTGGTGATCATTTTTGAGATGAAAACGTGATATCAACTTTCGGCACAAGACTGGATTTATCACAAAGGACGTAATATTAACGAGAACAAACTTCCCGTTAAAAATGTATAAATAGTTATCGTTTTTGTATCGTCCTAGTTTATCGACTCAAAACTTCAGAGAAGAGGACAGAATTCATTTCGTTTTCCCAAAACACCACAAAAAATCTTCACAAAAGAAAACCGAAAACTGTTAGGGTTAGCCTTTGATTCAGAACACTAGTTGCTTGAAATCGTAATCGAAAAAGATGGTGTCCGTTAGGGTTGTTCGTAGCCTCTGCATCAGAACGGCTTTAATTTGTTGTTTAGTGTTCTTTTCTGAGACCTCATCCAACTTAATGATCTGGAACCCTGGAAGCAACGATCTCAGTCTAGCTCCAAGAAGCCCCTCGTTAGGGAAAGAGACATTGGTGAGATCGCCTTATTCCAAGTCTCTCGACAAGTTTTTCTCTGAAGTAGGATTGATGAGGAGTAAAAAGTCCAAGGGTGAGTTTTCTATTCATACTCAACAAGACCTGATACATGGGAAAGGTAGTCAAAAACGAAGTGGTACAGAGGACGACTCGTGCTACATGCTTCCAGCTGCCTACGCCAATGTACAAATAGTTATCGGAATGGTGACTGATCTTAGAGGTGAAATCGTGAGTAATCTTTAAATTCCGTCATAATTTGAAATAAATAAAAGCACAGGAAAGCTGCAAGAGACAATATTGGTAGTACAGTACTATTTAACGGATCTTAAACAGCACTTTGTCAACAATTTCATTTTATTTTTAGTATGGGTATTGTGCACCTTTTGAACAAAATACTTCAAACTTTTCTTCACAGGGTCATTTTCGCAGTGGAGTTATCTATTCATTTCAAAGAGGTACAATCTTGGTGTCTATATAAAATTGTTTCAAATTTGAGAGATATCAATCTACTTCCCTTTAATATCATTTTTATAAAATTTCTCGTTACCACGAAGTAGGTGCGCTTATATCACTATATGTTTCTTACAGTTATATAGCAAAGAAAGGGTCCATGCTTTATAAGGCATTGTGCAACGCTTACAGAATTAAACTACTTACGTTGATCGATCTGAAGTAATTTTTTTGCTTTTAATGTTATCCTTTGTTGATTTGTTGTATGCAGATCTTGACGGCGTCCTTCATTGTTGTGGTCGCGATAGATCCGTGGAATGCCTGACTTAGAAAATAAGTGCTACATGAAGATATTTAGCAGCTCTGGAGATTCTCCCATTCGGAAGAAACCATTTTTCTTCTGAAATGGGGGAATCTTATGCAACAAAATATATAGGCTTGCTAGCCTTATGCACTATAAATCACGTGGGTCAATTTGACTCAAAATTGAGTCAGGCGGGGTCCGACTAAATTTATTGCTTCATTTGACCCAAACTGAGTCAAAATTTGACCCAAAATGATGGTTCAGTTCTCTCGTGACCCAAGTGTTTTAGAGTGTGTGGAGGAGGTAAAGCAAGAACGAAGTCCACTCAAGGACTTAGGAAAGGCGGGGTTAGAGTAAGAGGTAAATGAGGTTTTACGGCTCAGTTTCTAACCAATTGGTTTACGTAGGGCCGGCCACGGCCTTTTTTCCAGTTGTGGCTCACTGACTTGGTGAACCAGCGGTTAGGAGGTAGCTTTTCCATAGCTATGACAATACACCTACCGAATATACATTTAATCTGATTTCATTAGACCGATAAACTTTGCAAAGGGGTTCCAAAAACAATTAGCCACTGAAAACTTTCACATAGAAAGCCGAGGTTAGTGGGAAAAATAGACAAAATGGCCACACATATGACCAATTTTTCTGCATCCCGAGGGAAAAAAGTAGATTCTCCAAAAAGGGGGAATTTCACCAAGCTTGGGTAAAATAAATGACAGATAATTTGCCTACATTTGCAAGCTATCAGAAAATATGATCCCTTGTCCAATACAAATCGCCACAATCGTTTAGAGCATGGAGAAAAAAGTATTGAGTTCTTTTAGCAGTCTATACTTAGAGAAGCAACAGGCAACCTTCTCCCCCTTTAAGCACCTTAAAAACCACAACAGGCAAATGTTTCCAAACAGTTCCCTTTTTTTAAACCTTAAACAGATATGTAGAAGACAGGTCGATATCATCAGCGTTTGTTGCTTCTTGCACCTTTGCCCTGACCCACCAGTCAGAGGCGTCCCCATATTGGAAAATCCTAGACATGCTACTGCTTTGAAAACATGAAATATCTCTGATAAGGGGCCTAATTTGACTTTCCTTGTACTGTAGACCATTTTATTGGTCATATTCAAGTCGTGGACCAAGGGCATCGTAGTTGGTAAGTACAAGCAAATACCCTCCCCGTATAGGGTGTGCATGGAGTCCTGTCGCTTTATTGCAAGTCCCTATGGGTTCAACAGAGACAATCCCAAAGCTCTGGAGTACCTACAAAATTGCCCTAAGGCATTATCCTATCTTTAATGACATTATACATTCAATCAAATCTCAAATACCACACATGGTCAGTTGTTTTATACATGGACGGAGGTGGACTAACCATAAGTCGATTTGAAAATGTATTAAGAAATAATAAACAAGTAATAAGTGTTAGGTTAAAATTATTTTGAATCTCACATGTTCCTGAAATTTAAGTTAAGAATTGCCCCGGCCCGTGGGTGGGAGGTCCTCTACCCCTACTTTAAGACAAGTAAGACAGGATATATGTTACTTCAGTTTAAACTCGGTAACGTTTGAAGAATGGAAAAATGTGAAATTAACGGATTTCGGGACAAGAATCGTCTATTAGCATTTTTACTACCTTGGCGCCGTACATCCTCTAAAACAGTGATAAGCGATTAAACTGTTTTTAAACAGTTTCTTACCCATTTTGCATGTAAGTTGAAATGCCTGTTACCCTTGCTCAGTTCCTGAATGTTCTGTGTGATCATATGAAATTGCTAAAATACATTGTGTCTAGTTGATAAAAACGTTGAGAGCTTGAGTTGGGGGCAGGGCCGTAGCGGGGGGCCGTGTCCAACTCCTCCCAATATTTGATCACCGTCGGCAAATTTTCGGTCTGTCGGCAAAAGAGGAGAGAGGGAGGGGAAGGAAAAGAACAGGAAAAGAGGAGAGGAGGAAAAGAAGAGGGAAGAGGGGGAAGGGAGTGAAAGGGAAGACGGAGACTGGAAAGAAAACATAAAAAAGAGAAAAAGAGAACGGGAGCGCGCGGCCAGCCTGCTATCGGCTATATCGTTTTTCGGCTCTTCATCTAATTGACCCATTCAAGTAGAAAGCCCGTCGGTGAATTCATCATGCATGCGACTCACTGTATATATATAATTCTAAGGTACAATAAATATACGATGGCGCTATTTGAAAACACATCCGACATTTCGGATCAAACCTGGTATATAGCAAAACTGTTCTTAAAATAGACCGCACACCCATTTTAAATGTAGAAATGTCCCCATAATACTCCCTTAAAAGGCCACGAGGTCACCAAAATTAGCAGGGTCAAAACAAAACAGCCATCTCTTCAACTTAGACTACACCGTATTTCGATAAAACCAACCGTCTAGGAGGAGATCAATTAACGGGCCAGAATCCCACTTTTGTGTCGGTGACATTAGT
>WURT03079474.1:0-13121 GCA_009936505.3 Holothuria glaberrima | reverse complement strand
ATTTCTTAAATTTATGCAGAAAAACTCCTTGGTTTACCTTCAATATTCAATGATTTTATCAGGAAACATTACAAAAAATACTTGTGAAAAATAAGAGGAGATCTGTAAGATTTTGCAATTTTTTTAAAATAAACTTGGGGCGACTGCCTTCTCCCTTTAAGTGAAGCTCCTCCCATAACTGTGTAAAGCTACTCATTGTGGCCATGTCCATGTGAGCATTACCCCGCGGAGCGGGGCCGACTCTGTTTGCTCAGCTGCTCAGCTTCCCAAACCTTATGACCGAACAAGGAATATACCGTATAGCCTGCTACGTGAGAGAGGGGAGCATACCACACTGTAATGTGTAATCTGAGTATTATCTCTGCATTGCCTGAAATGTAAGCTACTTCTAATCTTTGTTACTTCAAACTTTGAAGTCAATCACAGACTGAACTTTTACTAACTGAGAATTTTGATATTCCTACACCAAAAATGTACTTTGGGTTGATGAGTGTCTGTCTTTAAACTTCCTTTACATGCATAGCCTACATTCTAACTTCAAGTTGGATTGATAGTGCTGGAAACCACTAACAACGAATCGAAAAGCAACACGGCAATCATTTCGCTGGTATCTTTGAGTATATTGTTCTAATCGAGCTACCCCAATACAACTTACAATTGTTGCGAAACGGTAATTGCTTTCCGAACATCATTTTGACAACATTATTACTTACAGACGAAATTAGGGCACATTGCTTTAATTCAATCATGTTTCTCCCCCTGACCCTCCTAATGAAATGAACTGTCTACGCAAAATGTATAAAATTTAAGCAATACCTCAGTGTCATCAATATAAGACTTAGCTAGAGCGTCCAAGAAATCTTGTTCTTCTTGAGAATGGACTGACGCCAGATAAGCAAAGTTGCCGTCACTTCCGTGGATTCGACAATTTTGGCGAGCTTGTTTCAAGTTAACACGCTGTCCAAAGTACCTGTGGATTTGGGTTGAAACAGTTTACAGATATAAATTGCAGGTACGTATAACAGAAGGAGCAAACTTGAATTACATACATTTCCCATAGAATTTACTCATAACCTATTGAAAAAAAAAACTTAAGTCTCATTTTGTGAGTCAACGGCAACACACTCAGAATGCCATGAAAGAAGGTCATATTTGTACCTTCAGTATATTCCCGCGTCTAGCCCACAACAATTTTTCGGAACCAACTTTTAAGGAGTATGTCCTTCTGCTTACCAATTGTTACATTTTCTGTCAACAGAATATCTCGATGTTTTTTTTTTTCTAAAATCTAAATATCCGACATCGAAGATCGAAAACCAGATAAGATAAGATAGCTATGAATAGCCTTATGGACTGAGAATGGATTATTTCAACAGTTGGGAAGGAGCCTATTATTGCATTGATAAACAAAAAGTAAGCTATTTGGAGTTTGTTGATATCTGAGACTTTCAAGGCAGAAGAAAAGATTGGGCCGCTTCTGGCGTTACTTTTTGTATAGGCAATGAAACGAGTAGCTCTCCAGACAACGTTACAATGAGTAAAATACGGTAAAATAATAGCGTTATAAATCGTAAGCAGTATACCAGGAAGGCAATATCTTAGTTTGTTCAATATACCTACTCCTCTGGATCTCTTACTTGAAATGTAATCAAAATGAGGTTCCCAGCTTAAATGCTTACCTATTAGAATTCCCAAAAACTTAGCTTGCGATGAAAATGGAAAAAAATCGTTCTTAACTAAATACCTTAACACTCTGAGGGCACAATTTTACTACGAGAAGGAAACATCACCGAGCAGGGCTTTTTTTTACATTATAAGGAAAAGCTTAATAACCTGAAACTACCGACAAATATTTTTCAACCCTTGCACAACCGTAGAAATAACATTATTGGGATTATTATCAGAATAAAAATTGATTTGTGCCATCGGCATAAGTAATCACTAAAAGCTTCTTGCTAGAAAGATGAAGATTTTCAACAAAGATTTAAAACAGAAAAGGACCATGGAACCTCCGGGAACCCCACACAGTACTTTTTTTACGCATTGAATTGTGGCTATTGTGTCTGACAAATTGATAGCGATTACTAAGATAATTACGTAATCAAGTATGAGGAACCCCCTTAAACCGTAATTGTTTAGTTTACCTAATAGAATTTCGTGGTCCAAACAGGGGGCGTTAGGTGTTAGGAAGGAGATACAATGCCAAAATTCTGTCAGACAGTATGTACTTGAAAATGATTTAATTCTTTTCAGGCATCACTATTTGATGGACAGGTCTCTTTGTTCCTGTTGTTTAGTCTCTGTGGACTAAACCTTTTTAATGTTGATACCCCACCCCTTTTCCTTTTAAAGTAATTGCGAGACAGAGGCCATATTTTATACATGCTTTGAAGTGAGGTTTGTTTCCGCCAATGACAAAACTAGGATTTTTTTATTGCAACGACAGGCAACAAACGTTTACATAATGTACTTTATTTGTGCCCCCACGATTTTAATACTTCGTCTGCTGGAAGCATTGTTCAAGTCTTTACATTTTCTCAGTTTTCCCATCATTAAGAAACATTTTCGATAAGTAAGGTGTAAAGAAATTTATCGCCGGCTTTACGTGAATTGATATTAAGTGTGACGAATAACGACGAAAGGTTAAAATTTCACATTTTTGCACGACGGATGGCAACGAAAAGTTATCGACTATGGAGTGTGTCTTGTACAATCCTCCCTGACCGTAGATGAGCTATAAGTATTGAGATAGGTATTTTGAGAAGAAAAGCAAGATTACTGCCGGAAACGAACATAACTTCAAAAGGGTCTATAAAAGGTTGGATCCCCTTCCTAACATCCTAACATCTCCCTGGATAGATTCAAGATAGTACCATTGACATAATGCCCTTTTTCAAATGAATCTGTAAGTGAGTAGGAAAGGTACACAAGAGCTTGGGAAGCTGATTTTCTAGACAGAAGCCAAATTGACCATCAAAAATAGCACTGTTTTTATTTAAAAAAATTCTAGCGTTCTAGTGAATATGATCTTTCCAAGGATTTTTGAGAAAGATGGTAAGACAGAGATAGGTCTTTAATTTGAAATAACAAGAAGGTTGCCTGACTAAAAAGCGGGTCCCCGGAATAACACGAGCAATTTTCATTCGAGGTTGGCACGATGCCTTGAAAGATAGACAAGTTAAAATATGACTTACTTATTGAATGGGAAAGTCATTTCACTACTCTTGGAGAAGTATCGTCATAATCAGGTGCCGAAGATTTTAGGTGTGAGATGACGTTTATAATTTCTTCCTCGGAGGAGGGATCCAGAAATATTGAGAGTGAGGAAGCCGGAGATAACGACAGTAAGGGTGTAAGCATCGTTAGTTGATGCTGACAATTCCCTGACAACTCCCTGGTTGATGTAAAATTTCAGACCTAAGTTTGGGGCCAATATTGATGAAAAAGTCATTTGAGTGTGAAAAAAATAAATTTGGATCGGATATATGTACACCATTAAGGGAGATCTCATCAACAGATCACGGAGTACATTCTTTTTCTATCAAGGTATCAAAAAATTCCAAGTTTCTTTCATATTTCCTCATAATTTCGAACATTCGTGTAGTAGAAAAACTGTTTCTTACGGTTCTTTATGATACGAGTTAGGATGTTGCCAAAGCTTGAGTATTCTTTGTAAATCTGAGTGGTTGCATGTTTCAGATATTTACGGTATAGTTTGTTCTTGGTTTAACATGAGTTTAAAATACCATCAGTCATTTAATCTTTACGATGGGTAGAAATCTATCTATTATTCACCAAGGAAAATGAATAGCTGTAGTGCAAAAGGAACTTGTCAACAAAAGTATCATAGGCTCTGTTAGGATCATTGCAAAGAAACACCGTTTGCCAATCTTCATTTGTTAGGGAGATACTAAAAGCATCAATCTAAGAAGATTTAAAACTACGGGTCTTAGAGAGTTGGGGAGGGCCACGGGCTATATGAACTACAAAATTTAATATGCTAAAGACAGGAAAGTGGTCAGAAATATCCTTAATCAAAATACCAGAGAGAAAATCACGTCAACCGAGGAGGTGGAGGAGGGAGTGATACGAGTGGGCAGGGAGTGCGTAGGGTAAAAAGAATGGGATATCATGATACTGAGAAAATCTTTCACATTTGAATCAGTTTTCTATTTTAAAAGATTTCAGTTTAAGTCACCCATTAAATAGAATTTAGAATTAACATTAAACACTTTGCTTAAAGTATTAATGAAGAAATTTTGCAAAACATCATAATCAACACCCGTGGGCCAGTATATTACACCAACAATTTAGTGTCCTGAAATACTACTATTCATAACCTGAATAAAAATAGATTCAAAGAGGCCCTCTTCAAAAATACTAATCTCAGCAAGGATTTCAAACTTGAGAGTACTTTTTATTTAGATGCCAACCCCGCCACCGACCGATTCTAATTGATCTCAGACTATTGACAAATTTGTAACCAGGTATCAAAAAAGTCCACTATACAAGAGCCACGTACGTTTTAGCCAAGTTCCAGTAATACCGATTACACCAAATGAGAGTTTAAACCACGCATTTGCGAGTAGAGGGAGTTGAAATTACTTATCAGGCTGTGAGAATTAATGTGGATAAAAGAACGTTTATCCCTAGGAAGAGCTTGAAAATGATTGTTAAATTTGTTGACATCACAAATTAATGCGCAATCTACCATTTTAAATTAAATGATGTTTGAAGTTTGAAAATTCAAAAGGTGCAGAGTAGTTCAAGTTACACATAATACACAGAGAGTACTTGGAATTCACCTTACAGCTTTGTAGGCTTACTAGGACATGGTCATTTCGCAATACAAAGGATTTTTTATCTGTGAAAGAAGAAGCTTCACGCAATTATTGGAGTAGCTACAAGTTGCATAGTTGGGGGAAGTGGAACTGTCTGGGATAACGAGAATTGCCGGCTTTTAACGTAATCGTATACAGCTCTAAGAATGGATTAAAAATAAGCCAATTGGTGAAGGTGTCTGCCAAACGATGTTTATGTATGATAGCGACGTTTTAGTAAATAGGAAGAAAACTTCTGTGCAATCCGTCTCAAAGAGAAGGAAGCTTTACTGGAAATCCATATCTACTAACGGTAACTAGTGTTTTAATTGGTTCAACGCATTTGTTATCTTACCTATAACAATTACTCCCGAAAGCTGACCAGAATGTAGGGCAATCACATTTTTCTCCGCTACTCTCTACAAAGGAAATTGCAAATGCAACTATCGCTATTTGCATTAAACATGCCATGGTTGCCGGTCGCTGCGAAACGTCTGTGGTTCCCTGAAATTGGAGACAGAATTTTCTTTCAGCTTAAGATTTCCTGTTCAATAATTTAATATGAAATGGGTAACAAAGAACGTTCCATTGCTTAACTTACTCGTTTTAGGCAGACTCACAAAATCTAATTTATGCTCATTTAATAAAGTGCCAAGCATTGCTACTTACAAGATATATTCATAATTGGTTGATCACTGTGCAAATGTATGAACACAGCTCCACTCCGTATGATATATAAACTTAGCCTTTTGCCCTTTAACGTTAGGTAATTAAATAGTAAATTAAATCGTAATGTTGTGTAAGCCAAAAATGAGACTCATAGGTCTTCGCATGTCTTCGCATTTCTGTCCTGTATTGACATTTCAGATGTTAAAGTTTACTCGTCTTGTGAATTCACAGATCTTGCTACCTTCCTAACCAACGCCTTTGAAATGTGTTAATTTCAAGTTTTTTTAAACTTTGTTTATCCACTTTCTTTCTAAAACTTTGCGAGGTAGAAAGCTAATATGTGGAAAACATATAAAGCCTTAAAAGACTAAGTTCTTAAAAAAACAGACTTCCTACTACTATTTTCTGCATCGTCAAAACTGTCCTTGCAACAACCTTCCTGGACCGGGTGGAATATCTGAAGGCATTAACTATCAACTTTGCCCTTGGAACCCACCAAAGATCCTACGACAGGCCAGTAAGTTCACGAGTCAGTAGGTTTCTTGATTCGCTATCATTCCGTAAGTGCACCCCCATACATTTGCCCAGGTTGATATATCTGACTAAACCCTCTAGCTACGTCACTGACTTCAACAGACAAACATGCTGCATGGTGTAAAATCTCATTATATAGACCTTATGACACCAACGGACACACAGCTGGTTCTTATGCGCGCGTAAGTCTACTACGCAACAGTGCGAAATGTTCGGTCGTCGTGCGAACGGGGTTCTTTGCTTTTAGAATGACGTCGCGTGACTGCAATTCATACGGTCTATTGTGATGAAAACATTTACTAAAAGCAAGTGGCTGCATTTGGTTAAAAATGTGTAGTATGGTAACTTCTGAAAATACTTAAAAACACCATAGTGTACGTTTGAAAATAGTTGGCAAAGTTTCTAATCGGCGTCATTAGAAGCTTCTTGATGTAGCAAAAGTTAATCCCTCAAAGAAATTAAAATAAAGAACGATCAGTGCCGAAAAGGATGCCTATTGAACAATGATACAGAATTTCACCTATTTTCAGACAGAATGTCCACCTAAATCAATGTAGTAATTGTTTGTGCAAATTCCATTACCCGTTGCGAATGAAATACCTTTTTGCACATACTGTCTTGGAATGGTGTGAAATAAAGATTTTCTATCACCCCGAGCAACGCCTCCCAGATTCATCGCTCCCGTCACCTGTGTCGGTGCTTTACATTAATGAAATTCTTTCTGGAGCCTAATCTCTCAGTGTGCATCCGTGTGCCCTCCCCCCCCCCCCCGCATTTTGCTATGTCTGATAAAAATGATGAAATATCTACCAGCCTTAGAACCAAAGAAATAATTTATGCAAGCTTTCTCATTTTGAAAATTTCCCTATCATAGGTAAACCTCCAGAACGGCTTGAGTAGAACACGAACACTTAATCTCTCCCTGAATATCAAAATAATCATAGTTACCTTTAGAAGAATAAAAAAGAGCTTACAGAGTAACCTGAGGTGAAGATCATTCCCTAATGAAAAAGATTTAAATTATGTTTCCTAATTTGTCTGTTCTTTTAGTCATTGTTTGAAACTTAATTTTTTAATACATGAGGTACTAAAATTAAAGAATATACAGAGTAAATGCAACTTGCGGAGTGGAAGTAGTGTCATTTCCGGTGATCTGAGGGGCATTCTTCTCGGTGCCAAAAGATGGTACACGAGCTTCACTTAGATATTGTCGTTACTGTATTTGGGGAAAATGCACCCTCTCCCACTTCTTCTGCACTAGCAACTTTTGTAAAAAAAGGGAATCTGGTTCAACACATTACCTTGTTTTGCATGTTGCAACATGTGTTATAAACATAACGAAAGCTAACTAGGTGCATGCTGTTCACTCACCTGCAAATTGCCCGTGAGTCTTCCTTGACAACTTTCACGTTGGTGATACGTGTTGTTGGTTCCCACCTCAGTATAGATGCAAATGACAATACTGGAAGCGGTGGTAATCAACCTTTTTATCAATTTGTCAAGAAATAGGCCTGTCGCTGCCAACTTCGTCAACCTTATATTTACACTTTGCATTGGTCATAATAAACGCTTATCGGCTGATTTTACTAATTAACAAAATATTCTAACGACAGGGCGTAATCGCCTCGAAGAAATATGCAACTAATTCGACGGCATTAAATCGTTACCACTGACGCATATATTGAGGGGATGTAAATCTAATGAAAGCGTGTAAAGTGACATATATATATATATATATGTTGTAACCAGGTTTAAGGGTGTATGGTTAAATGTCCCTAAGAAATCTTTAGACACCCAAAAGCACCTGTTCACACATTCTACAACAATATTGATGTAAAGTGACATATTTATTAGTTGAAACCGGGTTTAAGGGTGTATGGTTTAATGTCCCTAAGAAATCTTTAGACGCTGACAAGCACCTGTGCACACATTTTACAACAATATTGATAGCTAAAGAACCCCGTTTTACGAAGCATTAAAACAGTTCGGCTGAATATTCTCCAAGTTTTAGAGAGAGATAAAGATATCTATATACATGTATACATATATATATATATATATATTCAGAGTACAGTTACTGGTAGCAACAATATTCCTCAGGAAACTTACAAGACCCTTACGGATTCAACAGTCTCAACTTTTCAGGAATCATATATGGTCATATTTAGATTATATAACCCTCAACTTTAAAAACTTTTAACAATTTGAACATGCCTCGAAGTTTTGAACCTTTTGCTTGTAGATATTGGCCTAATTTTGCTTGGATGTTATACAACAATATTTAACTTTACTTCAGAATTGCCATGTAATATAAATTTCAGAGCCATTTATTTCATGAAATTGTTTTACATACACCTAACCAACTATTAAACATGACCCTCATAATTTGAGCATTGGAATCGTTTCAAACAGAATTTACGATTTTGGAGAAAAGTTTCAGTCCAATTATATGCTTTTTTCCTAGACCCAAACTTCTGTGGTTTTATGAAATTCGATTAAAAGAAAACCATGCAAATCCATGATTATCTTGTCAATCTAAGATTTATTATTCATTATTTCAGGACAACACAAAATAGATAACAGTTAATATCCACTGCCATTCGCAACTCAGAATGGAGATTTTTTCCTAAAATCATGTAGTTTATTCGTTATTAACGACATTGGTGAATAGTAAGGCATATAAGATGGTCCAGGACTTTGCAACAAACAGAGATAAGTGTAACTGCTTCATAATTGTATTGAAGGGAGATGTTTCCTTTCCTGAAATTGGTGAAACATTGGAGAATGGTCAAGTACCAGTATCCGATGACTGTCTAAAACGTTAGGCAGAAAGCATGGACCAACTTCTCAGGAGCCAATTTCAGGACATAGATAGGTATACCATCGGGACCTAAAGCTTTGTTTGAGTTTAGCCTAGGCTATTCTACAATATGACTAAATCTTCTTAAAATACATCTGTGTCAGACATTGTTGAGAGGGTAGTAGTTTGCCCTTGATATGGCTCGGATTTAATGTCATAGGTTGGTCTCTAACATGTAAGATGGGTTCAACGTAATAAAAGATCTACTTGCAACGAAAGAATGACCTTGAAGATCCGCTTTTTATTTCAAAATTAGCTTGGGGCAATCGCATGCACCCCATATGTCCGCAATATGTTGACAGACACAAACAGAAGAGGGCAATTGCATACACCCTCATATCTACGCAATTTGTTAACAGTCGCGAACAGAAGAGACAAAACAGAGAGAAAGACAGAAAGAATAACTTGTATTTTACTGACACCAACAAGTCTAGGCAAAGAAGTATGGTAATATTAGTTTATATTGCATGAAGAAGAAAGTATATTTGATATTTTTAGATAAAGAAGAGTTCCGACCAGACTATGACAACCAGAGAAACATATGAAGACGTGGTCGTTAAAGGACTAGCTGATTCAGAGACATAGCCAGATACGATCATCAGAGTGAGGAGGAAAAGCTGCTAATCATCTTCTCGCTTACATTACTTAATATGAGTGTATATATATATATATATATATATACATACGTATATGCTCATTTTCATAGAAGTATCCTTTGCACAACCTTTTTGTATTCTGTCTGCTAATAGTTGTCTCTCTTGCTCTCATTTCAGCCTAGTCTCTACCTACGATGTACTTGGGTACCTCAATTTGTGCTTGCTGTAAACAGAGTGGTATTATATGGATGGAACGAAACAATATTTAACGCTAAGGTATTTACCCAACCTCTGTCTCTTCTTCCCATACTCCTGCTTATGGTCTCATAGCGTTTGAGTACGTACCTTTCATTATTGTCGGGTCTTCAACTAATTCAACATTGCTTTTTGAAAATACAAGTTCTGTTACAAATTCTAACAGTTTCTGTGCTTTTTCGTCAACATTTACCCAAAATCCGATTACGTCCACAGACGTTTAGGACAGTGGTATTTTACAAAAGTATCGGTAATAATCTGATGTGGTTGCGTCATGCTATAGACCATAATCAGGATTATTCGGGTGCACCATGACAACCCCTTGTTGGGACCTTCCACCGCCGGGCTCCCTATAGTCGGTTCTAGTGCCGTCAGTCCAAACAAAGGTTCCTTCGTCTGCTTCGTCGTTAAGAACAATCCCAGTATGCCTGCTTTCAGCCTGTCGAGAGAGACAGAAAATGGAACGGTGTGGATAGATTGTGCGGCGTTTTAAATATAATTTTTTTCATCCATGCATGGTGGGAGTATAGGGCAGTTCGGAGGATCTCTTACTGTGCAATAAAGTATTTTCCGGTAGGCAGGTGAGGCTAAGAAATAATTGCAAGAAAAGTGCAGTAAAATGCAAAAAAAGTTTAAAATACCTTTGCCAGGTCTGATGTTTGCATAGTGCGCACTAAAATTAATTTACTCTGACGTATACATTACGAATTTGCCACACATGTTCTACAAGACTTGGAACACAACTTCCTACTTTTTAGGGACTAAGCTTATTTTGTAATATTTTCAGTGTATAAATCCTCTGAAGTAGTGGTGAGCTTGCTCAACAATGAAAAACCACCTCGCTAATTTAGTCCATTTCGAAGACCTTTTAGAAACCAGTTTGCGGAGGGTATTAACATGTGGTGAAATGTTGAACAGTAGCCGTAGATTCATAACTAGTTGTCAGTGTGCAAGAATCAGAGGGCGGTATATATTTTAGAAAATGTTGTACATTACATTAACTTGCCAAGGGGGTTTAAATTAAAGTTGTCCGTATCAAGAAGTTGTCCCACTCAGGAAGTTTTTCCTTGGTTTAGTTCACCCTAGAGCACGGGTGCAGAGCAAGTATCCTCCACTCCTCCCACCCTTTGGGAAGGTGGTTAAAGACTGGGGCTGGGGACGTTAAATGGCAGCCCGGGAAGGGTTGGAAGTACACCCTGCCTCGTTACCTTCTTAACAATTGTCGAAAAGACTCGCCAGTGTTCGTCAACAATCAATCTGGTATAGTATTCTCGATGAGCCAAGTGGGCTTCAGGACCCTCAAGCGTTGAATAGGCCACATCCGTCGATTGTGAAAACTTGTGTTTAGAGTGAAAATCTTCTCGGAGGGAGGAACCACCACCCTCTGCAGAGGTTCTTGACGGTCTAAATTTCAGTCGTCATTATGCATCATGCAAGTATTAAAAACGCTTAAAACGGTTGGATGTATTCAAATGAGCAATAATGCTTGTATCTGTTGAAAAGTTCAAGAATCACCTAAACTTAAAATAAACAGTGTGACGTCAATGCAGAAATTATGGGTGGCACACTGTTACCAGTTTTCATCTAAGTCTGTGTCACAATGTCTGCTGGTCAGTAAACACAACCCTGCATGACCTTTAACTTAATGTCAAATGAGGAGAACTTCACAACTGTGGATGGTACACAACAAAACAACGTCATTGCAAAAAATAATATTGCATCGTTAAAGGAATGTTGCATGTTCTTTTTATTTAATAATTTTTGGTGTGTGCTGACATGACAACATGCATTTCAGTTGAAGTATCTTAAACACTTTGTGATAAGCTTCAGAAGTTTCATACTAAAGGCAGCAATAAAATAATTTGGTGTTGGGGATATTTTCACAACCCTCCGCCTTCAATGTCTTTGGTAGAAAGGTGGGATACTTTCGCCCTCGTAGCTTATCTGTCCATGACCGTAATGGTTTGCTGTTATTGTTTATTGAAAAAATTTGGCAACTACTCAATTGATCACGAAAACTTAGGGTTAGGGTTAAAACGTATATATAAAACGTATATAAAACGTATATCCTGCCCACAATTTCGTGAAACATAATCAGGTTCCGAATCCTTGTACATCTGCTGGTAACCTGATAACCGTAGGTTTGCATGGGAGGCTCAATAGTATAAAAAAGAAGTGCAATATCACATACACAGGTCAATCTTTCACAGCACGAAACTCAGTGCGCACTTTAATTATTCTCTGAGCTAGATTCGAAAAGAAGGGTATGCTATCCCTCCGAAGAGTAAATTAAACGTTAAAAAGGGAATAATTTTGCAATGTGCAATGAAGAAGTATAAAAGTTGGTTCCGTAATACAGGTTTTTTCAACGGGCTTCGCGCGACCTTTTCGTGTGTGCTCATTCATAATAATATTTAATTTAAAAGACAAATGATAATAAAGTGATTCTTCTGGTCTAAGCAGCCTCGCACATTTTGTCATTTAAATGCAGTGGATGAAAACTCTATTTCGTACAAATCTGTACAAACTCCAGAGCCTCGGGAATTTGCCTCAATTCCTTGCCTGGGCATTCCCTAGACCCCACCAGGGCATGTTTCATGGGTTCCCTTAGCCTGCGCCTTATGAAAAAATCTTGTTGCGCCCTCACTTCTGCAGCCCGCCAGTGGATTATGACTATAAAAACGGCTCGTCAGAAGTAAAAGGTTCCCCACCCCTGTATTAAACGAATGAACCGTTTTGTTTTTAGGTAAGGTCAGAGGTTATACGATGACACCGGAGGTAAAAACCAAAAGCCATGTAAAAAGGATTCACTAACGTCTAAAGGAAAAAAACATGGATACGTTTCATACTTGGTATGTTAATGCGTTAAAGTCACAAAATTACCGTTGAGTACGGAAGCCGAGAACTGCGCGGGTGGGAATCTAATATGCCTTATATTGATCATTGTCCCTACCATATTTTTCGGTAAATACGGAAAGGAGAAAAAGAAATGCGGTTTCTCGTTTTCATTATCCACTGGAAATGTGGAGTGACAAAACCAAAACAAGTTAGGGGATACCTAAAGAAATGACGGTTACACCGTGTAAATTTCAGGACATCTTACACATAAACTTTCCGAATATTATTATGCATCAGAGTATTTAACACATGGAGCTATATAACCTTGGTTTGTGTTACCAATATCCACATTCAGAAGTAGTGCAGAGAAACCGAGAGTCGTATGCTAACGTGAGTGTTGGCGCGGCACAGACAGTTTATTTCGTTAGTAACTGACAGTTTAGAACATACAGACATCAGGAATATATTATCATCATCATCGTCATCATCGTCATCATCGTCATCATCGTCATCATCGTCATCATCGTCATCATCGTCATCATCGTCATC
>WURT03079463.1:0-13121 GCA_009936505.3 Holothuria glaberrima | reverse complement strand
ACAGAAATTTTGTTTGCTATCCCATGTAAATAAGTCTGTAAATAGTTCACAGTTATGTTTTTGTCTGATCCGGTTTGTGTTTTTTGTTTGTTTGTCTGTGCCTGTTTCTATGCACGTAAAAAGCACATTAGCTAAAAAATTCTGTGTGGTATGCTCATGGCTTAGATTCATTTCATTCAACATGGAACCAGCATGTCCATTGGGCCTTTGTTTTAAGGGGAGGGAAAAATCATTTTAGGTCACAAGGTTTCAAAAGGTTTCGAATTATTAACATGATATCTCGAGTAGGATAACCGTGTGGGATCTCATGCTTGCCATGTGGGTGACTCAATCTTGTTACAATATATCATATGGCAAGGAATCAATAGCCTTTTGGCTTTATAGTTTTGTCAAACAGTGGGGTAACGAGATTGGTAGACGACTTTTCAAAGTAAGGAGGCCTACTGTATGTCAAATAATCATAGTTGGTAGTCTGCTCATCGATTCAAAAAAGTATGAAAAAGGTCTGATTTCAGTATTATTTGTCATTCGTTAGCGTAATCTTTAAGGTGTACCGAAAGTCTACAATTTCAAAAATTTAGGTTACAAAGCTTAAAAATGAGGCAAAATAATGGTCTAACTTCTCTCTTCACAGGACATTCCTAAGCCTGAGATATTACATGTTGAAACTTATTCACTCAAAATAAAATGGTAGATTACGCAATTATTTGTGACGTTATTCTTGTACTACTCAATTAACCATCTTTGTTTTTCTTTGTTTCTTCTAAAGGCACTGCATCTTGTGCCAAAATGTGATTACTGTCACACTGTTATAGGGCAACACGACTATACAAGCCCTTTCTGTACAACATGCTATTCAAGAAGACAGTTACTTTTCAAGGTCATATAAACATTCGAATTTCAAAAGGAAACAAAAGAAAAAATGTTAGTTGTTCAAGGAGGACTTGGCAACTTATTGTGTAATCGACCATTTCAAATCATGCTTCTACTTCACTCACGAAGTACTTACATGAAGAAATGTACACCTGCCAGCTTCAGTTGTACTTTTTCCAGGGAAGAGCATAGGCCATGGTTAGACAGCTGTTCTCTTTCTTCATGTTTGTATTATCTCTAGGCTTCTTTGAAGCCCTGTAAACAGGGTATGCGAGAATTTCAAAACCTTTTGAAAACGTTTTCAAAATGCTTTCAAAGAAATGTCTTGTCAATTCTTTGAAAAACATTTTCAAAATGTTTTCTGTCTACACTGTGCAACAAATCGAAAACAAGCGTGTTTTGGGTTTGTTGCAAGTGAATGTTTTGAAAATGTTTTTGGGAAGGTTGCTCGTGTATACAGGCCTTAATGCATAACGCGTAGCTTAAGTACATTCACACTGTTTAGCGTGGAATGTGAAATAATTGTTTCTCTTACTTTCATGTCTCCGTAGAGGTTCTTGTTTTTTTTGTTTTTGTTTTTGTTTTTGTTTTTTTTTTTTTCACTTTGATATTGTAGAGTGAGCATCTGACGGTTCGACGTCTCCGCCGCGCAGAAAGAATTAAATCAACAGTTTGTTCAGGATACAAACAAGCCAAATGATGTGAATGGCTTGATAGTGACGGGCTAGCGTTTCCATAACTTCAAGGCCCCTGTGGGCTGGGGGTTGTAGAATATACCCACGGTATTCCAAGTCTGTTGTAAGAGGCAACTAAAGGGAAGGACTTTCACCTTATTTGAACAGACTGTATTTGAAACCGAGATTGAACTTGAACCGTATTTGAAACCGTATTTGAACTTATCTTTTGTATCTAGTTGACACTATGTAACACATTCATCTTGGTGTGTCGTTAAATCTCATCTAACTAACCCCATAACTTAAACTCTACACAGAGCTAACAGTTTGATAGGAGTGGGACTGCTGGAGTAACCCACTAGACACAAGTCGGAGCGGGCTACTGGCGAAAAGGTGACTGAAGTTACCGCATGAACGGTAAGGACAGTTTGAATGTATTTTGAAGTTAAAAGTGTACATACAGTCCGTCTCAACTTCAAGTCATTTGCTCCCGTGTTATAATTCAAGTATGGCTCTTTTTCATTGCGTGACGAATGTTTACGTTACTGAATCGTTAAGTTCATCCAGAATATCTCTTTAATTTAGGCCTACCTCTAATTTGCATCCTAAGTTACTGAATGAATGAACATTACAATACCCCAAAGTAAAGCTTCTCTCTAAAACGTCCGGTTCAAATTTGAACAGAATCCTTTTAAATGAGCACTGGACTGGAATCTGGTCAAATATGTGACTAGAATTGGTTCATTCTGAACAGAAAATTGATACTTTTGGACCGAAACTGGTAAAAATGATTGACCATTTGATCCGTTTTCGATTCAATTTGAGCCGGACGTTTTCAGAGTGTAGAACAGTGCATTTTGCTTGCGAATAAAATGTGTTCTGACTGGATCACTAAAGTCGTTGATGTTCAAGACCGTTCTTGCACCCAATCCGTTCTTGCTTATACATGTAATATACGGTGACTATCTCTCGAGAATAGGCTCTTCGTAGCTCCTCGAAGGGTGTAGGTAGTAACCCTATTCTTTTTAAAGGTACAGTGAACAGGTGAATTATAAATCACAACAACGTCTTAGTGTATCCATTGTAAATGACAAGTCTCTGCCAAAACATATATGCCAAATGAGGCCCACGTAGTTCATTTGTGGGCATTAAGGGCCTTTTATGAACATGGTCTAAGAATGTGCAATTACTTTGGGCCCATGAGGGTACTAGCCTATGTGAGTTTTGTTTGGTCAGATGGTCTTGCGTAGATAATGGTGTGAACAGTAAGGGCCGGGCCCATCCGGGCTTATGGTGGGCTTTATATTCGGCGACTTTTCAAATGCGGGGCCAACAAGGTTACCGTGGCTTATGTTTAGTGGGCCCATAAGGGTAAATTTCCCAATATATAGGACACATAAGGGCACTGTGGTCAAAGCGGACCGACCCGAAGGTCTCATTGTTTGACCTTACGGGCACCACGTGGGCATGATAGTTGAGAAGTACATTACTTTATGTAATTAAACTGTCTATACTAACTGAAAGTGGCAAGTCCCTTTATGAAGGGATACTTGAAGCCGCTTTTCCTTAAAACAGATATTCTAATTAAATTGTTAAATGGTTTGGCCAGTAATTGTAGAATCTGAAATAGTGGTACGGTAAATCTTAGAGTATTTCTGACTCCGTGGTCAAATGACATCGATGAGTACCTTCAACGGTCCAAGTACCAATAGACATTATAAAGTATAGCTGCATAGCAAATTAAAGCAATTTTATAGAAAGGGTTGAAGCAAAACTTTACGTGTCATAAGTGAAAGTGGAACTAAAACAATGTATTCTGGTACAATTCTCATCATCGATTACGATGTGTGGTTCTCATGATATCATCAGATGAATTACTTGATTTTTAACCTACAGTTAACTTGACGTAAACAGTTGCTACGTCATCCCCTCACTACATTGAGCAATACTCTGTTTTCTTCGTTTTTTTGCTGTTTTTTTTTTTTTTTTTTTTTGAATTTATTGTTTTGATCTTGAAATAGGAGTCTGAATCTCCCATGAGGGATGTGCACAAGTTCGCAGAATTTCCATGTCTCTCATGCAATTATATTTAAAGACATGAGACTGCAGAAGAGAAATTGGGTTGTTAATACAAAATAAAAAGAAAAAGAAACAGTAACCATTAATCTGAGGTTAAGAAGTAATGTCTATTTACTTCAAGTTTACTGCGGAATGAAATTTGACAACTCCATCTGGTCTCATTTTGAGAACCTTATATTGGAAGTAAATGTACATATCATCAGAATGCATAGATTATGTACCCCTAATGTTTCAAAACAAATTTAAATTTAAAGGGAAATATTGTGTTTACAATGTACAAAAATGGCATAAAAAGAAAATACCTTAAATTATTATTAAACAGTTCGGTCTCGCCAATAAACTCTAGTATAGCTTCTTCTTCCTCAAAATATTATGCATAACAACTAACGGATGTTGCGTCATTTCAATATTTGAAAGTTTTGGTAGGCAAATTACTTTCGTGCAACAAATAACCAAGTCTCTTCTTGTCAGAGCCTTATTCCTTGAAAAGAAAGCTACTGTACTGCCTTTTTTTGAATTATCTATCATTCTGTACCTATTAGTATTGATATAAAATATATCAAAATTGTCTGTAAAACAAACGCAACATTTCCCTTAAAAGTATTCTTTTGAGCAACAAAGTCAGACGTCTGTAAACTTCTCACGTTTCTGAATACTTTCTTCTATTTCAGATTAACTACTAATGGCCATAAAGTTGAAACGCCTGTTTCTCCTCTGCAGTCTACTTGGTGGCATTTCTTTGCTTTTATTCTCTAAAACTTTAATGAAAGGTACGATCTTTATCAAAAAGACATTAAATGAAGGATGTTATAAGTTGATCAGAGGACTAGTATCCAACTGCACGTAATAGGGTTCACTCAGACAAATTGGGGATAACTAGACGGGTCCGATATATATAGACATTATATGACACGTTAGCGATTCCTGTTATTACAATCACACGGAACCAACAACGAAAAAGAACCAGAAAGCCCCAAGGTTTCGTGATTCCTTGCTGGTAAGAAATGTTTTTTCTCACTGAGGTTTATCCCTCAAAATTATCATCTTGGGATATCATGTTTTGACGATATTTTAACAGTTTGACCTCTGGCCGACCTCACATAACCTTTGACCTCCAACAAAAACAATGTGACTGTTCTAAACATGGGTCGTCCACCTGCTACGTATTAGACCCATCACAGTAACAAAGCGGTTTCCTCAGTTTGACTTCTTCTAATCTCACATGACCTTTGACCTCACCAACAAAATTGAATTGTTCAACCCTAAATGGGGACATCCTTTGCCAAGTATAAGATCCATCAAGACTACTTCATCTGAAATATCGTGCTTACGAGGTATTCACCATTTCACCTTTGTAAGTGACGCCAAACGAACTTTGCCGTCACCAAAAACAAAACGGTTCTTGCAATCAGTATGGCGCATGCGCTTGCTAAGTATGAGATACCTCAATGTTACCATTTTGAACTACCGTGTGTACGAGAAGTTAACCAGGTTTTTGTAGTTTTGGTAACGGTCACTATACGTTAGTTGACCTTCGAACTCAATAGAAAGCAACAGGGTTATTTTTCTAAGCATAACACATCCACAATTCAAGCATGAAAAACATTCGTAGTTCCTAACTTGAGGTATAGTGTTGAAGAGCTTTTCGTTTTTTGACCCCTAGTGACCCCAAATGGCCTCTAACCTCTACCAAAAAGAAAAACGTTCTTTCTCTCATTATGCAAATATATCCTCCAGGGACGATAAGTAGAAGAGTACAAAATTTAACGAAAAAACTAAAAAATAAGTACTTGAATCATTGGGTTACACCTCTGTGTTCCGACGTCTCTATATTCCGAATGTGTGCATGAAGGACAGTGGTGGGATGGGGGCTTGTTCTAACCTAACCTTTTCTCTCACACTAACCTCAATGCGGACTTTTCGGAACATAAAGACGTCGGAACAAAGCGACGTCGGAATATAGAGCTGTCCCCGAATCATTGAATGGGATTCACACTCGGGCGTAAGAATGGGAAACCGGGCACTTACCACTATACCACCAACCTTTAAGTTAGTTGTTAGCTATTTTGAATTACCATATACTCACAGCTTCCTTCACACAGGTCCATCATAAGGTTATTAAAATTAGAATTTCTAATTAAAGGCAATAGGCAGTCACCCCAAAAATTTTCCTTTGAAAAATCAGCAAACTCTTGCAAATCTCCTCTTATTGCATTACAAGCACCCCTGAAGACGTTTTGAACATAACTATTACAAACAACAGGTAAAGCAAGGAGAAATTCTCCATGCATTTCACAATTCATTAACAGAAATACTGTCACATGATCAAAATTGGCCATTCATGAACTAGAGTGACGGGGCACAATAACTCAAATTGGGGTGACTGTATTTCGATTAAATTTACTGGAGTTATGCTTCTGAAAAGATATATGTAGTCCTCAATACTTTTATCCATGCAAAGTTAAATCACGTAGCCCTCGCATTTAGTTGTACACAAAACGACGCGCCCGTTCGAAGTACGCCCATTCTTGAGATTTCGTGTTTACGAGAAGTTAATAACGCTTTCGTAGTTTCACGTCTGGTGACCTCAGATGACCTTCGACCTCTGCCAACCTCTTTAAATGCCAAGTCTTTACACCAAGTATGAAAATTATCCATGATTCCTATCTTGAAATATCGTTTTTTCACCGGTTTGGACCTGTTGTGACTTCAAATGACCTCTGACCTCAACAAAAAATAGGGTTCTTTCTCTACTTGTGCCAAATTTATATACCAAGTGTAAAAAGTATCCATCGTTTCTATCTTGAGATAACACGGTTGCAAGCAAATTCTCAAGGTTTCTGTAGATTCACCCCGTGCCCTTAGATGTCCTATGCCGTCTATACCAAAAAACAACACTTTACCTACTGACCCATAAAATAACTACATTCTAAGTGTGAAAAGTGCTTATGTTTCCTTCCCAGAGAAATCGTGTTTACAAGTGTTTCGATTTTGACCTCTGTTGACCTGAAATGACCTCTGTTGACCTGAAATGACCTCTGACCTCCGCCAACTCCAATAAGGTTTTTTTCTTACATAATAATTTTATACACCAGGCATGAAATGTATCCATTGTTCCTACCTTGAGGTACCGTGCTTACAAGCTAAATGTCATTAACACACATATGTGCACACAGACGTACACACACATGCACTTGCAGCGTGATTGTATGGATTCTGTTTCGCAGGGAATTATCTCGTAATCTAATTTAATTAAGTATAGAGGTTAAAACTTAGTAATAAACAGTACTTTAGTCGAGTCCGGACTCGTGACTCGGCTCACAGAATTTGAAGGACTCGACTTAATTCTTAGAAATTCCCCCGATTGGATTATTACAGGAACTCGAGTCCGAGTCCGGACTCTTGTCCCATCATCAGCAAAATATGGGGGACTCGTGACTCGGAGCATCCGGACTCGACTACAGCACTGGTAATAAATGCAGGTTGTAGCCAATAGGGCGAAGGGTGAAGCATATATTTTGTATTTTGTAATGATCTTTTTATGATTTCGCTAGTAACTTAAAATAGAAAATGTTTAGATACAAATTACAAGGCCTGGAAAGTGCCATTTCCAGCGATCAGGAGGCATTTTTGGCCCAAATTTTCTGTACGTTTCGCGCCAACGTACGGTGGCGATACGCTTAGATTATTTGCTTAGAGGTTTCGCCCCTCCTTGGCAAATCCCTGGCTACGCGCCGGTATAAATGTATCCTGTTTCAGAAACTATAGTTTTGCAGAGTGAATGGTATTGTACTATAGATGTCTTTGCCTTTAATCGGGGTCAAGAAACCTTAACAGCACTATATGAAACTAGTTTGGTAGTTTGAATGAGGTTGATGGCTAGGTCGCATTTGAAATGTTACACTAGTATGGCATGCGTGAAGCACGAAGCCTTCCCGTTTCGTATTCATATGGTTTTTGAATGAAAGGCCTTCAAATGGCAATCCCATAGCCTTTTAGGCACAACGTACTCTTGGTTTCTACAGCGTAAATGAAGTGGAGAGGTTCTGTATTGACCAAAGTTCGATTCATAAACAATACACTTATACACAGATATTGTTGTAACAATTCGAGCCTAATCTAGATTGATTTTCCTATTATTTTGGTAGAACGACATTGAATATGGCAAAAGCGTTCCAGTACTTTGGCAATATCTTCAATGGAAAGTAAAGAGCTAGCAACTTTGATCTCCGTCGTGGTTAATAATGTTGACAATAGACCTTATGTATTAACGTCACGCGACATAATGTGGCGGTAAAAATGAAGCACACACCACGCACGACGTAGATTTTGCACGCAAGCGTAGTAAACTTAGGCGCGTGTCCCGCTGGTACACAAATCATCTGTCCGCGTTTCTTGGCGAAGGTTGTAATGATAAGTGTTTGCCTCCGTTGGAGGGCGCACATCTGTCCTGTGACGTCATGTGCATAAGGTCAACTTAACAAAATAGTGTCGATGTGGGTCTGGTAAATCAGAGGGTGCAGCCTAGTACCGGTGGATACAAAAAATCTCAAGATATAATAAAACTTAATAATTTCTAAAGTCCATTGAGGTTTTTAGAGCTCTAATTAACAACAAAATTAGGAAATGTGATGTGACTGATAATCACGGATCTTTTACTTACAGGGAATGCAATGCCTCCGTCAACATTAACAGAGATTTTCCAGAAGAGACTGGTCTCTCGGAGAAAGGAAACGTTGCATAAACGTGTGGATTATTTGACACAAAGAGAAGCGAACGGAAGTAAGACATTGTCGAATACCGTATCAACCGTCACTGGAAGAAATTATTCTCAGGTTTGTTGTAGATTACTACAGAGGCTATATATGGCATTAAGTAGGTCTGGCAAAGAGCACATGCTGTAAGCACCCTAATCAAGCTATCTATTCATCCATCCACCCATCATTAATTCACCCATCCAACCATCAACCCATCCACCCACGCACCCAACGACCTATCCATCCATCCGTACACTCACCCAACCATCTAGCCATCCACCCATTTCCCCATTTCCCCTTGCAATTCACCCATTCATCCATCTATCCACCCGTGCACACCTCCATCCATCCACACACCCACCCTCCAACAATCTACCCGTCCAACCATCAAAATACCCATCCAACCATCCACCCATCTATCTATGGCGGTTGGTTCTCGGATGGGTAATAATTACTATGGTTTACATTTCATTTTGTTGATTAGAACGTTTAAATTTTATCCTGAATGTTAGTGCTTTTCAATTTACCGGTGCAAATTCCTTCTGTTTAATTCAATGATTGCAGAAACCCACTTGTACCACCTGTTGTGGCAGATAAGTAAGCAATTAACGTTTGTTTACTCTGCTCGGTTTCCTGTTTGAAAGACGCAGATAAGTAAGCAATTAACGTTTGTTTACTCTGCTCGGTTTCCTGTTTGAAAGACAAATATTTGTCATACTTTCGTAGCTGTAGTTTAAAAGGTGGCTTGGTATGGAACGCGAAAGGGGCACGGATATTCTGTTGTCTAAACTCATGTTGTTGTCTAAACTCACGTTGTAGTCTAAACTCATTTTGTTAAATTCATTTTGCTGTCTAAATTCATTTTGTTGTCTAAACTCATGTTGTTGTCGCTCGCAAAAGGAGGGCCTGCAGTGATAGGTTACCCCTGCCTCTTATAATCGTTTTCAGTCATGAGAAAACGTTTCTCATTTGTAATTAATAATTTAAATAACTTATTGAGACGGGCCACTAAACCCTTTATGACTACATTATTGAGAAACTCTTATAAAAGTGTAATAAAATTTTGTAAGATAAACTGATTAACTTGAAGTAATGATCGAATCGGGCGTATTTACAGGGGTCGTTGGACCATACCCCCCCCCCCCCGTGGTGCCCATTTTTGTAGCATATGTAGCAACAGATTGCATGTAAGAACATCTAATTTTCTAAAAAAAAAAAGAAATTCAGACCCCTCGGTCCCCTCTCGACCCGCCTATCACAGAGCATACTGAATGCGCCCCCCCCCCTTCCCGTGAGAGAAATCTTGGCTACGTCACTAGATAGACCTACATGTCATTTATGGTGCTAAAGTTTGAAGGCTCGGCCGTTTTTCTCGCCCTGGCTAGTGTCCCTTCTAACCCTTGCTACCATGGAAAAATGCTTTTTTGTTTCCTACGTAGGCCTGGGACTTTTAAATAAAGAAAATTCAATTTACAAATTGGCAAGTATGGAATTTATATTTAAGTGCACATAACAATAATATTTGCCCCGCTGTTTTTTCATACATGACAGATTGACAATTTTCCTGAGAAAGTTTGGGTGCAGAGAGCACATATTACCTTGAAGGCTCCAGCAATTAATCGCAGTACTCAGACACCAGAACTGGGTGATTGGAACTTAGAGCAGGGAAGACGGAAAGAAATTATGAGAAAAACTTGTCAGCAACACCCAGAGTGGAATTATTCTATAGAGACAATTAGCCGCCGACCTTCTATGTTATGGCCTTTCATATACAACGATGAATACAAGGTTATATACTGCACAATATGTAAAGTGGCATCCACTGCGTGGAAGAGTGCGTTTTTGGTTCTCATGGGTAAATATGAAAAAGTTGAGGAAGTTGATTTCGGGCAGTGGTATCAACTAGATCGTAGTCTACCAACACTTCAAAAATTGCACAACCCAGAGGAGATACAGCGTAGATTACAAACATACAAAAAATTTATCTTCGTTAGAGAGCCATTTTCACGAGCTCTCTCCGGATATAGAAATAAGTTGTATAAGAGGAATAAATATTACCAAAGAACGGTGGGAACGAAGATCATTAAACTTCTCCGAAAAAATGCTAGTAAAGAAGCTTTGGAAACTGGCGTTGGTGTAACATTCGATGAGTTTTTACGATACCTCACTCTAACCCGACCAGAACAGCTTGACATTCACTGGAGACCAATGCATCAGATGACGCTTCCATGTGCTATAGAATATGATTACGTTGGACATTTAGAAACGGCAGCCTGGGATATCGAAAACGTTTTGAACAAAACCGGAATTGGGAAAGTTGTGAATATACCGAAGCCTAATGCATCGAATGTTAGTAACGCCAATGAAATTTTTTCTAATTTTTATGGAAACATTGATGCTAATCTTATGAAAACTACATATGAAACATTCAAATATGATTTTGAATTATTTGGTTACAAATTTCCACAATTAGTCGAAGAGAAGCTGCGCAATAGTCGATGAAAAACAAATGCGACAGGTAGTCGTTCTAATGTTATTCCGAAATACCGATGTGCAGACTCTTAGCCACGGGGTTATCCTGGGCAATACCCAAATTTTTTTAATCAAGCCACCACGCTTTATTCCAATCTACCTCTCCCTCACTATAATAATGTCCGGTTCAAATAAAACCGAAAACGGGTCAAATGGGCCTAAACCGATGAAGGATGAAATATATGACTAGGTTTGGTTCAAAATTAACCATTTTTGTTCAAAATGAACCAAATCTAGTCTAGTCTAGTGTTTGACCAGATTTCGGCTTAGTGCCCATTTCAACGGATTCGGTTCGTATCTGAACCTGACGTTTTTATAGTGCTCTTTTTCACAATTCGATATAAATTTTACTTTTATCATCACTTCAATGTGCAAACTTTGACAATTTTTAGGGCACTGAAAAAGTAATGCATTTGTTGTAAAGCTGAAATGTTTAGAGGGGATTTTTACATTTGATTTTGTACACTGTCTGCCCACCTCATTCCATCTCTTTCTGTGAACATTTTGAAAAACACAGACAAATTTTTTTACCTTTCAAATTTTACTTTGTTTGAAGTCATACTACCTTAGTCGAGATAAACGTGCGTCAATTTTCTTTTTTATCATCACAAATATTTTTTTATTAAGAGAATCTGTTTTATCTACAAAATTGGTAGATTTTGGTAGGTATTTCCCGTTGCCCATCTTCGAAAATCTTTGCCGAAAACATTTAAATTTCTGATGGAAATTTCTGTTTAAAGTAAGAGTAAAAAACTGCCTTTGATTCGATAGTACAATTTGTCCAATAGACGAGTTGGAAAATATCCTCACACAATGCATCGTGGGATAGGTCAAAGGGGACGTGAACCACTAACCTTCGATGAAGCTGTCGAATATATACGGTACCTCTGTCGGAAGGAAACATCTGTCGTTGATCATCCAGTGTGGGTACACGTCTACCGTGCAGGCATGTGTATCACACTCAAGGCACAAGGTACTTGCAGCAATGAACAGTGACATTAAGATTCGGCCGTAATAAATTAATTAGGAACATTTTCACTGTTTTTCCAAGGTGATGTAGCCCGTAGGTTTCTTTAAGGTATGAAGCAAATGCTATCTTCCTTTCATGTGCTTGACTTCTCGGTAAGGATTGGATTTAACGAAAAAGATACGCTGTTTTGGCACAAGAGAAGCTTGCTTTGTATCCACTTTTTTCATTGGCTTTAAAGTTGCAACTTTATGGATATTCATATAGGATGAGCCTTCTTATCCCTGACCAGCCCTCCATGGTTTTAGGCTGGGAAGTGAGGTTTATCGCCCCCTGAAGTCAAGGTATACGTGAAAAGACCAAATGTGAGTACGTTACCTCTCGGTGGGGATACCTTGACTGCAAATTACCGTACCTGCTTATTACGAAGCAAAAGCATATGGAAAGACATTTCACTAAGGAGGAACAAGTACCTTACACTAGCATTTCCTTTAATTGGCAATCAGTTGTGACATGAATTTTGAAATCCCCCCCCCCCCAGAAAAAAAATTCCACCATGAAAGCCTCAATTTTTTGCACAGGATATCTGACTACCCTAAGACACCCACCTAGTAAGACTATGCTTGGGAGTTGATCCAATTTAGTTTATTAAGGACGGCAGGTCCGATCCCAGTAGTTAGAAAAATGAAAATAATAGGGTACCCAAAAGTATAAAGTTTGTCGCATCACAAATTCAGAATAAGTAACTGCATTTGATTTACGTAAAAAAATTCAAATTTCAATTTGATCAGATATAAGCCACTCCGATTGGTCAATTAGTTATGCCTGAGTCATTGTACAGTAAATGTAGTAGTGCCCCCCTCCAAGAAAAATTCTGCCCCCCTCCAAAAAAAATTCTGAGGTCGAAAATTCGGGCAAAAAATGACCAAAATTCGGGCACAGAACAGGTGAAATTTCGGCAGAGATGAAGAAAAAAGTGAAAAGATTGCCCAAATTTCTACTGAATTCCCGAAGTTTTGATTGAATTCCCGAAAAAAGTGCAAAACTTTTCGCGCTTCTTGCGCATGTAGTTATTTGCCAGTATCACCTCTATCTGACTTTTGAAAAGGCTTTGACATGCACAGTCCCATCACTTCCATGTCCAAATTTCATAAGATATGAGTAATGGTATATGTAGTCTAACAATTTACTGTTCACTTACTTCGCGCAGTGTGGTTCTAATTTACCCCAAGAACTGAG